>JAVJIF010002720.1:0-90721 GCA_038442645.1 Agave tequilana | reverse complement strand
CGGGAATTCGCATGAGAACCTCGAATTCCCAGTGAATTGTTGTATACTAAATGCATTTGAAGTTTAAGTTGTACCTTGTATTTGCATTATATCTACGAGTGAGTGTTTTGTGTAATATTTAGTTATGTATACGTAGGTAAGTATTTTAGGACTAGTTTGATGTGTTGGTCATCTTGGGATATGCATATGAACTATTTAACAAGGCAGTGCAATAAGTGGGGTATTCTGTTTTTGATGATGTATATGTAAAAGAATATGAACTTCTGGTCGAGTGATGGTTTTATAAATTACTTTAGAGAGGATTTTGATGAATTTGATATATAGCTCTTTTGGGTAGTTGGCTTTGGAATGCTTGAATGATCAGGCGAGTGTTGGGTTAAGTTTTTGAAGCTAGGTTGTCGAAAAGGAGAAAGAGAGTTTTGATGGTAAGCCTCTTATCAGTGCTTCTGGATTTTGGAATGGAGTGTAGAAGTGTTGTTATAGTTTTACGTGTGGCGTTAATTTTAATTGTGGTGATGGTAGGGATGTTAGGTTGGCTTGATGTATGGATAGGAGAAATTAGTCTTGCTAGTGCTTATCATGTTCTTTTTTCGATTGCTAAAGACCAACATGCCACTGTGTTTTCACAGTATACAATTATTGATGGCAGAGACAATGGAATATCCAATTCAATGCAGATATTGATGTTTCTCTTTATCTGGTGTTTTGTGAATTTATTTGTTTTTGAATTCCTATCACTGGACTGATTCTGATGTGGTGATTTGGTATTGGACTAGAAATGGTGTTTTTCTGTTAGTTCTTGTTATAAACTTCATAATTTTAGTGGGGTTCTTGGAGTAAACTGTGGATGATAATTTGGAGGAGAAGAACATTGCTGTTCGATCTACTTGTGTTGTTTGTAATAGAGTTGATGAGACTGCATATCACTTGTTTATTTCTTGTCTTGTCTAGATGTTTTCTGGGACTTTTTCAATGATCGCTTTCATGTTAGGAGGAAACCTAAATCTTGGTGGACAAATTGGAGAAGGAAGTTTATTAGAAAGGGGAATCTTATGTTATGGGATATGCTTATGATGGCCATGGTGTGAGTAATTTGGACCGAGAGGGAATAATAGGATCTTTAATCATAAAGTCGCGTCTACTATTGATTTGCTTGATTCTGTCTTATATTTTGTAGATTTCTTGAAAGCTCTTCTTCCGATTCCAAAGAAGTGCAAGGTGGATAGTTCGCTGCTTGCTTATGCTACAAAGAAATGCAAGGGTCCTTCTGATGGGTCGAGAGCTTGTGATTCCTCCAGTAGTGCTTTGATGCCTGTTGGTGTCTGTGGTATCGTAGTTGGGAGCAGCAGATGGTGGTTCCTGATGGTTCTCTGATGGTGATTCTGAACATTTGGAAACACAGTGGGGTGGTAATTTGTTAAACTGGATGTTGCTTGGATGCAGATATTTCTTATTTTGGTGATTGTATGAAACTTAGGTTATGTTGTGTGTTCTTTCTTCTTCGGTAGTCGCGGCTGCCTAAGAGCTGTTGGATTTTGGTTGCTCTTTAGGTGTGGATTTGTAAGTTAACTTTATATTTCTTCATGTATACATATATGTTATGGCTGGAGCTTTTGCTCCATCCTATATTCTCAAAAAAAGTTACATAAAGATCTTGAACACACATGAACTATTGGAGAGAGCTGTTTATATATTACTTTTTGAATTTAAGTGAAGTTACATGAAATGCTAATGGATTGTTTATTACTTATATTACTTTATAATCTTGATAATTTGAAAGTTTTTTTTAGTAGATTTACATCATGGATTGTAACATTAGCCATATTATGCCAACCATGAGATTTGATCACTTTAAACCTTGGGGTGTGACGAAAGCGAGCCAAGGCATCCCTAAATCAGAAACGTCATCGAATCAAAAACCCAATCAACATCATAAAATCATAGAGGCATAGCTGACCGTTTATCTTACCGAATCATCAAAATCATCCTCCATCTCTCACTCGGGTTCAAAGAAATTTCTAGATGAAGAAAGGAAAGAAACAATCTCCATGATGAAGAAAGTTTCAATGATCATTCTCATGATCAAAAATAAATCTAGAAGGACAGTATTATTTCAACAACTTATATACTCTTATGATGGTCTTGATTTCATGATCATACGCGGAGGAAAAAAATCGAGTCTAATTAGTGTGAAGAAGATCAGGATATCTCGAAAGAACAAGATGATTATGACATCTCATCTCTTCAGAAAAAGAGAGAGAAACAATCAGAATAAAAATGGAGAACCATTTGTCTTGATCCATGGGTGCTCCATGAGATGTCAGATGTCAAAGAGAGGTGAATGAGAGAGACATGTAAGAAGTTAGAAGAAACATAAATTTGAGAATTTAAAGATACAGTTTTACCAAGTTTAACTTTTGACAATAAGGGAGATAACCCTGTTAATGACGTTAATGCTCAGTCTCCATGGCATCTTATTGTTAGGTAAGTGTCTCTGCGTGTGAGTCACAGACATGAACCTAACCCTAATCAAGCTTGGCCATAAGAGGTTGAAAGTTCAAGTGGTGGGCGCCTTTGTTTAAAGGAAAAGAGAAGGAGAAGGAAAAAAAAAATAAGAGTAAACAAAATATTCAAATTTTTTTTTTCTTTTGGGGAAAACTTCAGATTTATCCGGTATTATAGTTTAAAGCATTTTAATTATATGGATCAACTTGATTGTTCAATATGACTTATATTGCTGGATATGAACAAATGATCCTACTCTCTCTCCCTCCCTCTCGCGCGCGCGCGCCACACAAGTCTACAATACTATTATAGTAGATAGACTTGTTATCTATTTCACTACTGTGAGAATAGTAACCCCTTTGCATTATAGTCTGCCACGAGTATATACATGCACACATACATAAAAACACCGATATAGTCTGCCACGAGTATATATATGCATACATATATAAAAACACCGATAATTAAACAATACGCTGAGTTCGAAATATTACATGCATAGATTATAGAAGGAAAACATGAATACATATGAACCACATAAACAAACATATTTTGGCAAGTACTACCCAGACCTCCTTGGTTTTCCATCACTGTGATTGATTCCCAAGTATCTTGAGCCTCTTCACAGACCTGATGAAAGTCCTGTTAATTACAGAATTCAAGGCAACAACTTAAATTAATCACACCTCATTGAATCATGATAATAAGATGCAAATGATAGCCATTCTCTAGTTTATAACTTATAAATAAGTTTAATTTAATAATTGGAAAGTGTGATGATCATGTTATCCCAAGGTAAGATGCATGAATTAGGACTAAGGTGCATGAATATTAGGAGTTAATTAAGGTGCATGAATTGGTAACACATCTAGGTTAAGGCCCTCTATCTGGTCTTGAGAAATGAATGGAGATTACTATAGCTTTATCACTCATACAAGTCATAGGGAACCAAATTAGAAAAAAGATTAATCTGAGGCATGTTCTTATCCTTGGATCAATATAATGGAGGAAAATTAGATTCATCCCTGTAGCATATTTCTTGTGTTGTTGATGAAGAAACAGTCGTAAAAAATATATGACTCCTTTCAGTGAAAATTCAACTCTTCATTCTTGCTATTTGTAATTTGTAATTTGTAACGAACATTTTGAATGAGGAAAAAACTATTTTAAAAGGCGGGAAGCGGAGTTTGGCCTCTTGTTTTATTATAGAGAAACTAACGAAACCAGTACAATATAAGCAATATGATTCGACCGTGTGTCTAAGCAAAAACACAACGAAGTCCTTCCATATGTATGTGCCGAAACAAAAATAACAAGCAGTTCAATACATTTAATGCAACACGGAGTAGCTAGCCATATGTCTGAAGACAATGGCAAACGTAAAATGTTTTTCCAGTGTGAGCGTAAATGTAATAAGAATTTCAGTATGAGCGGAAAACGTAATATGATAAGAGAAAAAAAATATAAAATAATATTGCAACCCACCAAAACGTGAACTTATGTCTTCCAATAACTTAAATTTATAAATTACCGCTTGAGTTAGAGATCAAAAGTATCTTCATGCTAGTAAAAAAATCTAAAATAAGAAATTATATATAAAAATTATAAATTATATGTTCTATTTCATAATTTTAAAAAAATCAGTGTGGGTGTCCACCCACTGAATTGTACGTGGATCCGCTCCTGCTTGAACAAAATAGGAAAAGAAAGCCCTCCGACTTCAATAAAGCCTAAATAAAGGAAACGCTCACGCCATAATTTATTCATATTTTATATATGTATGGATCATTATGTCATAATAACCTAACATCAGAACATTTGTGTTATTTGTGCTTGTTTATAATCTCTGTTCGCAAAGGAAACAATTACAAGGACAACTTTTAGCACATTTTTGTTGCTATTTATGGCATCCTTTATCGAGGTATACTCTATTTACTGTGAGAGATCATAAAATGTTTTCGTCCCTCTATTTTTTTTCAGAGTTCTTGTTAATTAAATTCTTATTAATGAAACGTTATACTTATGCTCAGGAAGATAACACGACATGATCAACAACAGTAAGAGAGGTGAGATGGACATACTCCCAAGGGACATCTCCGACCAGCATCCAGTCACCTTCTTCATCCTCGTACGTGACAACATAGTTCTTGGTACAACTTGGATCGGGGAACAGTCGCCGGAGAGCGCATCTGAGGGCGCCATAGGAACCGATGACCGATAAGTCCACCTTCCTCCCGATCGCCGCGCCCTCCATCTTCACCTTCACGAACCTATTCCTACCATTGTTTGCACCGTTGTCGTTGTTAATATCGTTCTTTCTGCATTTGATAGGCGGCCAACCTATCAACACTCGCTTCGGTCTGCTCATTTTAACAACTCAAGCTTTTGAGACAGAATGGTTCTCTGTAACAGCTAGAGCTACAACAGCCTACACTACACATGGTGAGCGATCTTACTTGTTGAGGCCATGCGGGTTCTCGAGATTGTTGCCGCGGCCGTCGTCGCCATCGTCGTCGCCGTCGAAGCTTCTCTTCTTCGGGCGCGCGGCGGCGCCGTTGAGGTTGAGTTTCTTGATGGGGTCGGTGTTGGGGAGGGCGAGGGCGAGGTCTAGCTCCATTGTGAGTGTGAGGGGAGTGTTTGAGAGAGTTTGTGTGAGTTGGAGTATTTTGAAAGTGAGATTGGTGCTTGAAAGAGGGAGGGGAGGCAGGGGGCCGACACGGGATCGGGTGTCGGTATCGGTGTCGGGGTTTGAGGGGAACCAGCGGGGAATAGGAGGCGGAGATGCTGTAGCTGTTACTTGCTGCAGAGCAGACAAGGGTCTCTTTCTTTAATTGCTGCATGTCTCTCTCTCTCTTCTCGCTTATCTTTTTCTTTTTCTTCTCTCTATTTTTTTTCCTTGATTTGAAGACTTCTTTCTTGGGAGACACGCACAACTGTATTCAAATGGGATGGCGGCAGCTCAAAAGTCCAAGTGGGGATCACGAGTCCACATTTCTCTCAACAACCATTGTACTGGCAGTTGAAAATTTTAACGCTCAATTCCAGCTTGTGTGATTCTCTCTATCTTATTTTGTGTTTGATGTTCTTTTTGCCGATTCCAGAGAAAAGAGGATGTGGACAAAGAAAAGAAAACAAAACACAGAGAAATTTCAAGGGCAATTTTTTTAAAAAAAAAAAAATCTTTCTTCTGAATTTATTTAAAAATATCTTAAAAAGTTTAATTATAAAAATCGACCTTTTGATTGGTCATGCCGGTGTCACTCAGACGTTGAGCAGTTTCGGCTCACCTGCATGACGCTGACGTTATAGAGTGGCAGTTTTTTTGGTTCGGATTTGACGAATTCGGACGTAAAATTGTAATAATTTTAGATCTGATTTTAACGAAACCAAACCAAATTGTGCCCTAATTTTTTTTTAAAAAAAAGTCATATGCTTCCTGCTTCCTTCTTCCTCTGCTTCCTTCTTCCTCTGCCACCTGCCGTAGAGGAGGTAAGACTGGGGCGTCACCACCGCGGGGAGCAAACTGTGCACTAGTTTCGGGGCGGGAATTTGAGAACTTAAAGATCTAACTTCTTAAAGAAATAAAGAATGAATGCGTTTATTGAATTTCATTTCCATAAAGAATCTAATTGAAACTCATCAACTTAACACAATTATTTGTTATGACACCATGATTATTTGATTAAATTTCTTCACAAAATATTGTATCGAAGGAACCGGCCGATTGTGGGTCAACACCATTTGGAAGTCTGTGGCCGAACTCTGTCCATCGATTTCGGTGGCTCTTTGATGTCAAAGCAGCAGAAATATTTGCCGACGATCAAGAGGAGGTAGAAGAACAAGTAGTCAACTTTTTTCGCAATATTTTTCTCTTTTTAGAAGTTAGAGACAGTACGCGCTTTTTGTAATATAATTAGTTACAGAGAGGAGTTGAAAGAAGAGAAGAGAGAGCTCTCCTCCTCGTGAAAGTCAAACTTAATTCACTTAATTTTAAGTCTGGGTTTGATGAACTTAGACTTAAAATTGTTACAATTTTATGTCTGGGTTCACCAAGTTCAGACTTAAAATTATTAACAATTTTGTACCCGGGTTTGTCAAAATCGGATCAAAAAATTGCCATTCCACAGCGCCTCAACGCCACGCAGGCGGGTGAAACCGCCGAACGTCTACGTAACACCTACATGACATGTCAGAGGACGATTTTTATAACTAAATTTTTAAGAAGTTTTTTTAATTAAATTAAGAAAGAGGATTTTTTTAAAAAAAAAAATTGCCCAAACATCAATTACTGAAATTTTAGCAAGGAAAGCTACTTTGCTGAAAAAGATGTAGACAAATCTAGGGAGAAATAAAGACAACTCCTTTAGCTAGATTTAGAAAACTTTCCACTTACAATATCCTATTACAATATCTCAACAGAAGCATCACGTCCCAATTAAATTTAGAATTTGTATCCATGCTTGGAAGCAAGCTTATTAATCAAATCTTTTTAATATACTCAACTGGTCCTGTTGCTTGAAATGGATCTGTTCCTTATTTTAAAGAAGACACAAGTTTGCACACATCTATTCAGGAAAGCTAACCAAATATGGAGTCTTGCATAATTTGAGAAACATGATGGGTTACTTCCGGAGAGAAATAGCTAGTTTAGGAGCACCGGATTCAATTGAGCATAAAAAAAGTAAGTAGTGTGTGTGTAGGGGGGTGAGTTGGTCTGAAAGAGAGGAGGCAGGATGTCTACTGCTGGGTGCTAGTACTGTTGAGGTTTTTACTGTATTTTTTTTGGATATTTTCAGTCTTCTAAATTTTATATTAAATGAGGTATTTAAAACATAAATCTCAAACAAATTATACTGTAATATTTCAATCTAAATAAATTAAGAGAAAGAACTTTCTGACATGTGAGAGAGTAGTTGTTGAAAGTACACCTGGGGGGGTTGAATAGGTGCAAGACTAATCTAATGACAAATGATGCAGAATTAGAAACTAATTGCAACACGCTTAGTGTAACCAAAGAGTGTAGCCGAATTCCCGATGAAGGGCTCTGGACTATCTCCTCTAAATTCCTTTAAATAAGAGTTGAGGTGCTATTTAAAGCTCTCTTGGTTCAACATAAGTGAGGCACACACACAAGCAATACCAAGCATATAAGTATGAATGAACAATATAAATCATGCAAGGCACAAAATAAGAGAGAAAGTTAGAGATAGTGGATCAAACGCAAATACCAAGATATACTTCGAGCTTCAAGCACCCAGCTCTGCGTCCCCGCCTTCACACAGAAGGATTTCTATTATAGCATGCACACAGGACTTCCCACACAGGGAACTTTCACTGAGGATTTGGGCAAATACAACTTGGGAGTAGACAACTCCTCTCTCAACAAATATAACCTCTCACTAGAGGCAAGGCACTAAGCCATACAAGATCAACCTCACAATTGAGGGAAAGGCACAAAGCCAAACAACCACAATCACCTCTTCACTAAGAGGGATACCAACACAACTTCTACAATCACCTCTCACTAAAGGGATATCAACTCAATCACTTCTCACTAGAGGGATATCACAAAGTGTGGAAGGATTACAACTCTTGGTTGTATCAACAACCACAAACTAATTTTCCCACAATATAGATCCTAATATATAGGATAGATAGATAAGCTCAAGTGTGCGAAAATAAAGTGTTTGAAAATGAAAACAATAAAGAAAAATACTTGAGCAAATCACAAGATAGATGTTGAAATAAAGATCAAAACCAATTCCCAAATACTCTATTTTTCTTTGATTTTTCTAACACTTTAAAACAAATGAAGATTGATCTTTTAACCCAAAAGCTCTTTTAAAACTTGTAGCTAAAACACTTAAGAAGATGAAAATTTTTTCTCTTGAAATTGTTGTGGAAAACCAGCTCAAATGAGGGGTATTTATAACCCCAAATGAATTCTGCCCGTTGGCAGCAAGAAAGGGCAAATTTGCCCTTCCGGTCGATCAGGCGGTCAACCGGCCAACGGTCATATTTATGATCGTTGAGCCACCGGTCGACCGGCCGGTCGACCAGAAACTGGAAACAGAGAGCAGAGCTCTCTACCGGTCGACCGGGCGGTCGAAAAGCTCTCTGGCGGTCGACCGACCCGGTCGACCGGCCTCCCAGCCTGGGCTGCGTGTACGTCTGTGCACGTCGGTCGACCGACTTCTGTTACGGTCGACCGGTGCGGTCGACCGGCAGACAGCCAGGTCAAATATATTAGGGATTAAAAACTTGAGTTTTTAACTTCAATTAATCCCATAAAATCACATAAATTTCACAAAAATCAGTTCTTATTAGATCTTTGAAATACAAATATGTGTGAGTAAAATTCAACACATATTACAAGCCATTTGAACCATTTTTGTGTTCTTGAAAATTTGCCTTAAACCAAAATCCGTATTTTCTAAAACTTATATTTTTGAAATGGAAAACAGTTTTCTTCAAAACACATGCAAATATAAAAATATGATATTGAAACAACTTTTAAGCATGTTGTATATGGATGAATCCAATATACATGAAAGATATTATATCTATGTTTTTGACATTAAATACAAAAATAAGTTTTGTTTAAAATACAAAACTCCAAACTCATAAAATAGACTATCAAAATAAGTTTTTCTAAATAGATGAAGTATAGATGTATATAGATTAAATCTAATATACATTAAACCATGTAAACTTATTTTGATTCTATCTATCCATGAAAATTATATGAAAAATCGAAACCGGTTAAACCGAAAAACCAACACATGAAACTTTAAACAAGTGTGTGTATGTGAATTTGAGCATATCAACACTATCTAATCTTTACAATGATCTAAACAAAATCTTAAACTAAACAAACCGAGATCTTCTTGTAGAACTCTCTCTTCAAGTTGACTCGATCCAAACACGATCCAACGAGCTTGACTCCAACCGAGTGCTAGATGCGATCTTGACGTGCGAGCTCTTGAATCACCATGTGAAAGCTCCAAAAATACTTTTGTTGAATCACCTACTAATATCTTGATCAAATATCTGAAATTAAATATCACAAGATTATTAGTAAATAATAACTACATAAGTTAATCATCATCAAAACTAGAGTGAATGGCCTCTGGGCCAACAGTTGTGATAAAACATTATCCTAGAAGACTGAGGCCCGCACTATCGTCAACTAGCTATAAAAGTCCCCCAGAACGACACCAGCACTCGGCTTGAGCGTAAGTCTAGGTCTCCGCTCAGATTTGAAATAGTTAATTGTAAAACTCAATACTCAGAACAAAGAAAGGATAACAGAAAGGAGGAGAGAATGATTTTTTTCCCTTTGTGTTGCTCTTGTTGCTGTTGCTTTCTGTTTTCGTGTCCCTTTTCAATGTATTATATAAGCTTAGGTATTAATTCGTTAATGGTCATGAAGACCCATTTCTTTCTTTTCAATTATGAATTAATCATGTTATAATTAATTAAGCTATGTTTTAAATAAGTTTAAAATGGTCAAAGGTTAATTAGAGAGAGAGAGAGAGAGTCAAGACGCGAAAAAGCAAATACAAATTGACCAGGGCTCACGGGGAGCGGATATTGCCACCCCAAAAGTGATGAAAGCACCTCGAGGATTAGGGCACCCCCAAATTTCATAAAGCCCCCCTCCCAAAAAATAAATAAATAAATAAACCCCCAAAATGTCCTCTTCTTCTCCTCCTCCTCTCCCTCCCATGCCTCCCCTCATCGGCGACCACCCCCTCTGGCAAACCCCCTCCCTCTCCTCCCCCCAGATCCCCCTTCCTCCCCTCCCTCCCCCTCCCCTGCCTGGCGAACCCCCTCCCCCTCCGGTGAACCCCTCTCCCCCATCCTCGCCATCCACGTCCTCCCCCCCGGCACCAGCGAAACCCTCCCCCTATCTGCACCATCTTCCCCCTGCTCCCCTCCTCCTCTCTGATCTCCCCTTCCCCCCTCCCCCCTCCTCCTCTCTGATCTCCCCCTTCCCCCTCCCCCTCTCTGATCTCCCCCTTCTCCCTCCCCTAGGCTGTTCGGTCTGATTTGGATGAACAGACTACTCTGGTATGTTCAGTCGAAATTCGGTCAAAAAATATTCGGTTGGTTCTGGCCGAACAGACTAGAGTAGTCTGTTCGGTCAGATCCAGCCAAATAGACCAATTCGACCAGATTATGGCCAAATAGCATGTTAGGGGAATCGAGATTGGAGGGGAGGGGAAGGAGGGAAGATCCGAGGAGGAGGTGAGCTCTAAGGGGGAGGAGGGGGAGGTGGGGAGATCAGTGGGGGGAGGAGGAAGGGAGGGGGAGGTGGAGGAGGAGGGGGCATCGGGGGAGGCCAGGGAGAGGGCTGGGGGAGGAGGGGAGCGTCGTAGAGTGGGGGTTGCCGGAGTTGAAAGAGGAGGGAGATTGGAGGAAGGAGGAAGAAGGAATGAAGAAGAAGAAAGAGGCATTTTGGATTTCTCACTAAGGGTGAAATGGTCAAAAAAAATAATGACACACTTGTAACTTTTTAGGGGGCTTTCTCATTTCTTGGGGTGGCAATATCCGCTCTCGGCTCACGTCATGCTGACATCAGAGCTGACGTGTGTGTGGTTAACCCGACCCAAAACCCACAAAACACATAACAAGTAGGTGAGAAAGGAAAGATATATCAACCACTCTCCTTCCCATCTCCTATCTGATGTGGGACTAACCATATAGACTAAAATGAACACAAGTAGGAAAACTCAAGCTTTCCCATAGGTTGTATTCACTCAAACCCAGCAATCCCCTGCCAAAAATCCTGAACTCCAGGAAAAACAAAAAATAAACAAACATAAAGCATAAATAAAGGTTAGCAACCTCACATTGTGGATTCAGGATATGTAGCTTGCGATTTTGAACCTACCCTTAGTGAATTTATCGCAACCTGAGAGATATAATTGACTGACCCTTGAATTAGGGCTCTTTATCAGATATTAACAAAAAACACATTGTAAGTTCTCATCTATTAAGCTAGCGGGTTGAGCGTCAAGGATCATGCTCACAATAATCGACTCATGAGAGTTTCTAATGGTCAGCCCTGCCTCCAAACAGCGACCGTTACGATTCCTCTCATGTAGGTAAGTCCCTTCAAGAGTTCTACACTTGGATATTATACCCTCCATAATTCGTGCGTTGGACTTATTAAGAGTTTATCTCAACCTAACCAATTGTATCGTAATAGCGTCGACATCATAAAGAAGGGGTACTAGCTACACAATGCTACAAATAGGATATAAATATTTCCGAGTCGATGCTCCACACGAGTATCACCAGTCCAGCTTGTTTCTACCACATTAAATCTCTTTCATGAAGCAACTTGCCAATCGAGAAAATTGGGTTTTTGCTGTCAGTGATTTTCTCTATGGGCTTAACCCCATATCCTCGATATATTTAGGACTACACTCCTAGAAAGACCATTTGTCGATGGTTAGCAACATTTTTTCTGACTTTAAAAAGTTTAGAATTACAGGTTTCCTCATTAGGCATGGAACATATTTAAGCCTTATCTGAATATATTTGTTTAGTTTCTTGTTAACATTATCCTTCTTCAGTAACTCAATGGTGAATATAAAATCAGTATGGATAGAGATAGGAGGTATAAAAAAAAATCAGAGATTAGATCCTTAAACTATTTAGCTTCTGAGTAAGTAGTATTCTGATCCTTTAACCATTCCTTGACAATCCTGAGTTCTGACAAGATTGGATTTGCTGAACAAATTCCTCCGGAGAGTAGGTGCATGATAGAACTTTTTCAAAAGTCGTCTTTAGTTCAATGCGTCCACTTTCCATTACTTATATGGTGGAGTTATCTGTCAGGTTCACGCTTCCTCCACATTGTTCCTGATAGAATTTAAATAAGTTGCGATCAGTACAGACATGAATATTTGCTCTTAGTCTAACCATCAGTATAAGGAGAAAGTGATAGAAATCACAATAGGTAGAGATAATACTAACCTAAATGATTTAGGATCTTTTTTCACTATATGAACCTTGTGCGTGAAGTTTCCTCCATTCTATTGAAGTTTCCTCCATTCTATTTTGCAGCAGGTCTGAACGGTTCTTTTTTATGGTGGAAGCACTTAAGACATGTAATTGGTTCTTCTGCTGACTTATGGTTAGAAAGTTTAGGTTTGAAGGAGGATGAATGAGAATGATGGGTTTTTTTGAATTTCTTACCCTTGGGATTCAGGCTTTTGTGCTTCGGCTTATCTTTTACCAGGTTCACTTTGGCCTTCATTCGAGAATTGATTTTGGAGTTGAGCATATGTTGGTCTTCAATACAAACCGCCTTAAGACCTTAGTTAGATCCCCTTTCTTGTGATAAAGGCGTCCAACAAAGTTTGATTGGGATGGAGGGAGTTTATCAATGAGACATGAGCTTTGTATTCATCAAAGAATTGATTTCCTTTTGATTGAAGATGATAGATGTAATCATGGAATTCATAAATCTGTTCATTAATGGGCTTGCTATAAACGATCATGAACTTGTTGAAGGGAGAGGGTGAATCGTTCGATTCCAGCATCATCAAGACTATATTCTGCCTCGAGTGCCTCGCATAGTTCCTTGACACTCATAAACTCATAATATATGTCGTACAAGTTGTTCGCGAGCGCACTAAAGATCCTATGACAACAATGATAGCCTATTTTCTCTGATTTCATGGAGGTATTAGTGAGACTAGTATCAATGTCTTAGTAGGAGTTAGAGAGGGAGTCATAGTAGGAGTTTTTGTAGGAGCTGATGAAAGTCCGACATTAGGAGTTTTAGAAGATGGAACATGAATAGTTTATCAATGGGAGAGATTAGTCTTTAGATGGTCAACCAATATTTCATTTGGTTTGACCACCACTTATAGCTACACTAGTGAATTTGTCTGATTTGACGCTTTTAGATTGATCTAGAATAGCCATAATAACAGTGAAAGATTATTAGCCTTGGTATTTCAAAGTACTCTTGTAACAAATTTTTTGTTTGTTAGTTCCTAATATGCATGCAGTTACAATGATCTAAAAAATAAACAACATGTATTAATGTTTGATTATGTCAACAGTAAGTATTATGATGTAATTCAATTATGACAATTATAACTAGAATTTAAATATGTGAGTTATAAATATTTATAGCAGAAATCAAATATTGGAGTTACAAATATTTATAACAGATTTAAATATGAGAGTTATAAATATTTATAACAAAATTATATCACTATGATGGCAATAATTATTATTTATAACAGTAGTTTATGACAACAATTTAAATTTAGCAATTATGATAGCAATTTAATTTAACAATTATGATAATAATTTAAATTTAGTAATTATGACAACAATTTAAAATTAGTAATTACTATAGAAATTTAAATTTAGCAATTATGAGAGTAAGTTAAATTTAGTAATTACAAATATTTCACAAATTACAGGAAATGGATAATTGCAGGAAATTTTCAATTTTAGGATATACATATTTTATATCTCAGTCTTCCACATTGTTAGGGTTTTACTGTATTTTCTGAGAATTTCTAGTCTTCCAAATTTAGTATTAAATGAGGTATTTAAATCATAAATCTCAAACAAATTATATTACAATATTTCAATCTAAATAAATTAAAATGAGAAAGAATTTCCTGTCATGTGAGGGAGTAGTTGTAATAAAACATAGCGCTAGAAGACTGAGGCACGTCATATCACTCAGGCATGAATTGATCGTCGTCAACTAGCGGTAAAAGCCCTTCGAAAAAATACCAGCACCCGGTTTTAGCGTAATCTTAAGTCTCTACTCAGATTTAGAATGGTTGTCGTAAAAACTCAAAACTCAGAACATAAAAAGGAGAAGAGAAGAAATTTTTTTTCTTCTTTTTGTTCCTCTTGTTGTTGCTGTTTTCTATTTTCATTTCTTTTTTCAATGCATTATATAGGCTTAGGTATTAATCTGTTAATGGCCATTAAGACTCCTTATAATCACAATTATGAATTAATCCGCTATGGTTAATTAAGTCACGTTTTAAATAAGTTCAAAAAAGTCAAAGGTTAAATAAAGAGAGAGTCAAAACGTAAAAAGACAATTAAAAATTGATTAGGGCTCGCGCCACACTAGAGCCGGAGGGGGCGGGCGTAGCATTAACCGACTCAAAACCTACGAAACACATAACAAATAAGGTGAAAAAAGAATAATATATAAATCACTCTCGTTCTCATCTTCTATCCGACGTGAGACTAAACATATATGCTGAGAAGAACAAAAAATGAGAAAATTCAAGTTTTGTGATGAGTTGTGTTCAGTTAAACCCAGCAAGCAGTGGATATTTCCGCGTCTGTGTCCAGTGGCTCTTTCTTTCTCCCTCATTGTCCTTGGCTTTGCTGGTTCATCAATGAAGCCTGCAATTATACAAAAGAGATTCTCCCACACGCTGCTCTCTGCTTGACGTCATTCATGTGACCCCAGATTCTTCAAAGCAACCACTAGTATTGTCCGAATTTTATGGGGCCCACACATAACTCGCCGAAAGTTCAAGCATCAGTGATCATCGGTGGCTCTGGCAGGTCGAATATTGTCCATCGGGAACGACAATGACAGTACCCTTTTGCTTCTCATATTTGCTTGAAAAATTGTTTAAATATAATGCCAGAGACTGGCCACGCGGCCCCCCTACATGTATGCGGCACTCGGAGAACCACCAAGCCCACCAAGAAACAGTAAAATGATTTTTTTTTTTTTTTTTTTGGATGCAACCGGGGTGTCAAGTGGGTCGGGCTGGGCCAGCAACCTACATGGGCATGGCTCGCGGGGGCCCGGCCCGGCCCGGCCCACTGACATTCGGACCAGACATGGCCTGGGCCAGGCTCCCCGCCGGGTTCGCTAAATGCGACCCACGCCCGCTCGGGCCGGCCTAGCGCGGGCACAACATAAGACACAACCCACCCGTGTCGGCCCGGCCCAACCCGACGCGGAGCCCGCGCCCAACAGCTCCTCCCCTTCCTCCACCACCCGCCACCCACTCTTTCGCCGCCCTTCGGCCCCCGGGCCGCCTCCGCCTCTCCTCCCCGGTCCCCGCCGCCCCAGCCCATCTGGGCCTCCACCTTCCCCGCCACCCTGGGCTTCCGCCGACTCGGCTCTTCTCCCTCCTCCGCCGCCTCACCAACCCCTGGGCCTCCGCCTCTAGAAACAAAATGTCAAAAAAAGTGTGAATACCTGGGTTAAACTGAGGACGTCAAGTGTGTGAGACAAGCGTGATGACCAGCTACACTACCCAACACTTGTGTAAATTGTTGGGAGAAAAACTTATTTCATGTGTTTAATAATTTTTATTTTTTTAATAAATATCCGGGCTGGCACTGTGCCCAACTCGTGGGGGTCACGGGCAGACCTGAGATGTCCAAAGAGGAACTGGGCCCGGGCCCGGCCCGGGCCGCCCGCATTTTCACGGGCGTGGCGAGCTCGGCTCGGCCCTTGGCCTGCCTTGCCCAAGGCTGGGCCGAGTCGGGCCCAGCCCACTTGACATCCCTAAAGTAAACTTTGTCAAACAAGGCAAGGAGGATGACATTGAATCTTGTAAATTTCTTTGTTTTGGGTTAATTAAATACCAATAAGTACCACGAAGACAAGAACAACCGAGCTAACTGGTTATTTCTCAATTTACCGGTTTTCTCTTAATTTATTATCACTTTTTTTAAAAAAAAAATTGTGCTTGAGGAGATTAAGTAGGTGAAAAGATTTTTCCTACACACAAATCTTATTTTGTATTAATACTGGTGGAATCATTATTTTTCTTCCTTCCCTTTTCAAAGCTGAGAAGATAGGCGTGTTAGTTTGGTTGGCTCAAAATTCAAGCACAGTTAGAGATTGCGCTTTGCCTTCATCAAAGGCGTGTCTTCGATTGGTGTCTCCGCGCCATCAGCAGAAATGATTAGCGCCTGATTTGCCATCAAGACTGCTGTCCAGGCACCGACTAAACTTTGGATGGAAGCAGGTGCGCTAAGTACTGTTCTGGCCATCGACGGGGACAACATTGTGGATGATGATGACATTGAAAATCTCTTGAGTGATATTGTTCTGTCGCTTCAAATGATTTCGGACTTGAAAATGATAGCACATTCTTCGTGAGGGCAATGTTAGAGATTTGAGAACCCAACCTGTGATCTCGACACCCGGTTGAGATTCATAACCTCGAGCATACAAGATGAAAAAAATATCAAACGCAAGAAGAAGACACAAGATTTATGTGATTTAGAGTCAGTCTATATCCGCAAAGCATCATCAATATAAAATCTACTGTGAAGAAGGAGAACAATTATGAAAGTATAAAAAAATCAAGTTTTTCCCTCACCTCACTCTCTCCCCCTCATCTTATTGGTTCACAGCCTCTCCAAAGTCACATCTCATCTAACATATGAGAGAGTATATATAGTGCTATAAAAAACCTAGCATTATCCATAACTTAGTGGTTGTCACGCCCCGCTTCTCAAAATACCCTGAAGCGGAGACGCGACGAGTCAGCGACGTATATCCGCGAGGAGAATACCCCACGTATACACGCTAAGTCTAAAGTGACATGGACAAGTTATATAAATCAATTATAATAACAAAAATAATCACTGCAATAATGCATACAATTCCCATACATGATAATATTATTTTATGAATAAATCAAATAGAATAATATGGAGTCCAAAGTATGGAGAATCAGAAAAATCAACTGAGAAGATATGAATAATACCAAGATCAGATGAGCTGGTGAAGGAAACTTTGGCTCCTCGTAATGCGCGTAATCCTTCCAAGTACCTGATCAACAAAGTGAAACATCCATAGACATGAATATGCAAATGCAGGGGAGTCAGAAAACTCCCAATAAGTGTGTAAAATGAGAGAAGATGCATGTGCATATCTCGTGTGAACATTTTATGATACCATTATAAAAAAATACTGGATAAGATATAACGTGCAAAACATAGATGAATAGTAATGAGGCAGTTAGTACTAAAATCAGATATACAAGCATGTGTCTATCAATCATGCATGTCATATGAATACAGTCAATTTACAGTATATTATGGACAATTTATTATTATTAATTATGTCAGTGAATATTAATTGTCACATGTAATAGATGCATCTCATACTACATCTACTGCACATGTCAATCGAGGTTTTATGTTATTGAAACTGATCCGATGGAAACATTGTCCATGTTTTAGATAGGTTCCGCACATACTCGAAACCACGACCCAGATGCCTAATGTTGAATCAGGTCCTACTGCTAGGTAGTCAATAACAGTAACCAATACACACAGTATCTCTGTGAAACAGTAGAATAATAACAGATAAGATGTCAGCCATCCCTCGAAACTTTATAGTAGAACCGTATCTCGGCTGCGCAACTTGTATCCTAGGTCCATCTAAAATACAAAGTTGTCTCCTCTATCAATTTTTCTAATCCCAGTGTAATTTATCCAATTACATTTTTATTCAATCAATCAATATCCACGTTACCTAGATTACTGGGATGATATAGTGACAGTAACAATAACAGTAAATAATGACAATGACCGTATACACGATAAACAGTAACAATAACCGTATACACGGTAAACAGTAAAATAGTAACCGTGTAAACGATAAAATAGTAATACAATACACGGTGTTACGGTCTAACAATATTTTTCTAGCAATTTTCAGTAACATAACATATAATAAGTTCTCCATATACAATCTCATCTAAAGCTAATTTAGAACTCATCCATCTGTACAAAGATATATCGTAAACTGATCCATCAACTCATAATCTCCATGAAATTACCATGAACATCAAGTATTAAGCCCATGTTAAAGTATCTGATACAGTAAATCAGAAGCTCAATAAACCAATAATCAGTTCTCTAGTTCCTGTCGATATACTCTAATCCTTTAAGTCATCAATATATCCATCCTCTAAGTCACTGGTGTATCCGAGTCTCAACTGATAGAAATGAAAATTCAGCTATATCAAACCAACCACCACTATCCACACTGATCAAGATCATCAATCAACCCCCACTACACTCGAGCTCAATTCCCAAGATCCAAAAATCGAAGTAACAAATCAATTGTATAAATGTATAATCCGCTAGTTCAGGCTAATCCAATTTACACATATTCCTTAACCCTAAATCAATCATACTCCAATCGAAACTACTGATAATCTAAGTCTAAGATCCAATCTTTTATAAGGCTACATCACTCATAAATAAATACTGAATATCCAATTAAATTCTCATCTAAATATTATCCTAAATCCAATGTAAAGAAAGTAAATTCCAGGTCAACTCCAAATATATATATATATATATATATATATATATATATATATATATATATATATATATTCGAGCATCAAGAAAACCAATGTTTTAATAAAGCGACATTAATCCGTTCTCAATATCCAAAAGGATTCCTATCTAATTAATCATCAAATATATGTCCAATATTTTAGTCACATAAAATCTTACCATCTATCCACAACAACGAACCAATCAACTAAAAAGCAATCCAGCTTACATATTTAGATTATCACAACTAGATTCGAATCCGAAATGGTAAACATCTACAAATGAAATGATAGAATAATAATATCTTAGTGATAAAACAACGACTCCATAAACATATAAATGTCAAGACATATCTGATCAATCATCTGATCATCTCTCACAGAATAGCTCCCCGATCAATATATTTAATCTTCAGAACCGTAAAATAACTCTAAGTATTACAATTTAATTGTTTTCCAATATTTTAATAAAAAATGATATGATCGAATAATCATTAATCGGTAACCATTAAAAATTATCAAGTCCGATCCAAATCATCACTAACCCCATACTATCCAAATTCTAGATTAAGTACTAAACTCTATTTTAAACAACAGAAATACTCGCTAATAAAATTATATAAATAACAGAATAATGTCGAAAATAATTATATATTCACATGCAACAATAGATAAATATTTCATTAATTAGCATAAAATGATAGAGATAAGAGCTCAAAAAAACAAATAAATATAGTAAACACTCACATGAAATGATACAATAAAATGCACAAATATAATAAAGTAATAAAACAACAGTTACATGAAATGATACCGATAATCGATTAAATAAATAAAACGAATAAAGTGAACACTCACATGAAATGACGCGAATCTGGGTAAAATCATCATCATGTCTGTATTGCACGTACTGGTCCGGATCTTCAAATCGGTTTGTGTGTCATGTCTTCGATTCACCTAGAGTATCGGCACTCTGTGACGAATCTGAATTTTTTGTTACTGGGTTCGGATCGCACGAGCGAGTCCGAGTCGGTTGTACATCAACACCCCAACACACAAGTACACATTCACAGAGAGTGGGAGAGAGAGATACACACGCATATACACTTGTTCAAACACACACAGATTACACACAACTACACATAAATAAACAGAGAGAGAAATAGCACACGCACGAATACACAAAACACACGTGAACACATACATCTGCACACAAACACACACACCTACCCACTTACACACATCACACACCATGTAACACATGTGCACACACAACACAGAGAGAGATAAGAATGAGAGAGGGAGAGAGTTCACACAGGTGGCGCAGCTCGAATACAGAGGTGAAGTCGACGCACGAAGGAAAAAGTAGGTGCTCGGTGGTTCGCTGGCTACCGACGGAGGAGGCGGAGGGGTGCTTGGGTGGTGTTGGCCTGCAAGGAAGAGGTAGGTCGATTGTGGCACATGGCTAGGTGTTCGGCCATGATGATGGGGCTTGCGATGGTGGTCTTAGTCTGTGGGTGTGGGGAGATGTTGAAGGAGAGGGAGGAGGTGTTGGAGAGGAAAGTGGCACAAGGCAAGGAGGGATGTTGGATTACTGTCGAGCGACAACAGGGGAGAATTAACGAGGACATTGAAAAATCCAGGAAGCTACTAGAAAACTTATTCGCGCAGGAGAATTAAAGTCTGATATTGTATTCAATGTTCTAAATGTTGGATGTCGGCCTAATGTCAGAAGGCAAAATGTAAAATCGGATTGCGGATTTCGGGAAAATTTCGGGGATATTTGCCCAATTTCGGTGTCAATTTCAGAGGTCTTATACATTATATAGTATGGTCTTAAATGTCATACATATCCTAAAACATCACATTTATGATATATAAAGGCATGAAAACAATATATATTTAAACCATCTTGTTTCAAATATACTTACCTGGACAACTTGTATTTAAGCTACGACTATGAATGAAAACTTCAAGTTGTAGCCAACCTACAAAATATAAATAATGAACATAGAATCAATATACAAGCTAATATACAGAAAAGATTAAAGCTATGTAAATAAATAATGAGAAAAAATACTTTCAAAAAAAATAAACAATAGAAAGCTATAATTCTAAGAAAGATCAAGTCCATGTTTTCACTTTCCAACAGTATAAAGTTCAAAAAACACAGTTACACATCAAAGATAGTTCTTAAACACATTTCAAAATCAAGCTCAAAGCAATAAATTTTCATAAGGTAAAAGTGACTCGGGTGATATCTCCTTCTCAATCCTCCGAAAACTCCGGCTCTGAGTCCTCTGAATCGATCACATCATTACTTGTTAAATTAAGCTCCACCTTATGGCTCTCATCTTCTGATGATGACTCCGAACTGGATGATTCCATGTCTTCTTCGCGTTCATTAGCAAATGGGCCCCCGCTTTTTGCTTTTCTCTTAAAAGTCCTTAACTTTGTTCTTGAACTCTTTCTTTTCTTTATAGTAGCTCCTGAGGATTTTCCAACTTGCCTCCATGTTAATCCTTCTCCGGGAAAGACCTCATCATCGCTTTCTGAAGCGGGAGCTCCATTTGTTTTTGGAGGCACCAACCAATCGGTGACTCTTTCCTCATCATCAATAGCTGCCAATGGATCTCTATTAATCGATGATGTTTTGCTCTTGATTATTGCATTGAACTTGACAAAGACTAAGTTATGCAATTTCTTGTGACTTAGTCTATTCCTCTTTTTTGTATGGACCTAGAAAAGAAAATCATTAAATAAATTAATAATGCACAGAAATTTAGACTTCTAAAAGAAATTCTTAGTCCAAAAATGATAGTTTTTATACCGTCTCAAAGGTGCTCCAATTTCTTTCACGCCTGGACGAGCTGGTTGTCAAGTTTAAGACTCTCATTGCCATTTCTCTCTACTCGGGAGCATCAGTCCCATGCATCATCCACCAATTAGCTAATCAATTGAAAGTTATAGGAAAGTCATCAACAAATTAAGCTTTATAATTTTTTCATTAAATTTAATAACAAATATATCAAGCAATGTACCTGGATTAAGGTTAGAATTTTCTGCTCCTTTTTTTGCCCAGTCTCTCCCAAAAGAACCTTCTTGATATTAATACAAAGCCAACTGGTCAGTTATCTTGTTGAGAGTTTCGTGCTTTTCTGGGTAGAATCTATGCATGACCTCAACAAGCCCATCCATAAAGATGCCGGCCCTTTCAATCTCCATCTTCTTCTTGTAAAAAGTGTAGGGGTTCAAGTAGTGTCCCGCTCTATGCAAAGGCCCCTTAAGCTTATCCTCCCATCTTTTGTCAATGATATTCCATATAAGAATATATTTCTTCTCTTTTGAGTCGAGATTTTTTTTTAATGTCTTCCTTTGCTCTTTCCAGGTCATCATAAAGAAATCTCATGGATAGTTTATCACCATCAACTCGTCGAAGAACTTTCACCAGTGGTGAAAAAAGTTTAAGAGTAAGATCCACATTGTCCCAAAATCTATTGGAACCAACAATATCAGCAACCTACGAATATAAATAATAAATTAGTCAACAATCAGGATAAAATAATTTCTAATTATAATTTAGGAACTAAAAAATTTATAATTATACCTTCTTTCCCACATTCTTTTCGGAAAGAGGATGCTGCAACCATCTTTCACATGTAAACATTTTCTTCAACTCTTTTCTTTTCTCCCTCATAGAATTTAAGGAGAGGAATGCAGTGGCAAATCTAGTAGCCCCAGGCCTTAAAAGATCTCCCTTTGCGATATCTCTTATCAAGCTAAGGGTGTTGCGTGGCTATAAATGAAAACTGACATGGACCTCCCATTCACGATAGCATTACGAATAGGTTTGATCTTGGCAATGTCCCCTAGCATTAAATTTACTGTGTGTGCAGCACAAGAAGTCCAAAAAATGTTAGGTCTCTTTAATTGCATAATATTTGCGGCCGCCATGTTGTTTGATGCATTGTCAGTCACAATTTGAACCACATTTTCTGGCCCTACATCTCTAATTGCTTTATCAACAAATTGAAAGATGTAATGTGCATCGTGTTTTTCCGCTGAAGCATCCTCTGAATGCAAGAAGGCTGTTTCTGCTGGACAGTGGGCAACGATGTTCATCAAACTCCTATTCTTTCAATCCGACTAAGCGTCGGTCATTAGCGTGCAACTACTAACAATACAACTCTCTTTGAATGGTTTGAGATTGTTCTGTGTCTCCTCTGTTGGCCCAAAGGCCTATCACCCTAGTTTTGATGATGATCAACTCATGAAGTTATGATTACTAATTGTAACGCCCCGATCCGGCGGGTACGGAGACGTTACTGCGACGTATATACGCAGGTCAGAAATACCCTCACGTATATATGCTAAGCATCAGTACAGACAAGAATCAGAGTACGGAAACACGTGGCAATATACATTCCAACATAAGGATTACAAAGTTATCACAGAGCGTGATATATTGGTACATGTACATTATATCACAACCAAGTACAAAAGTGAAATTACAATTTGTACAGCAAAAGGTGCTCACGGGCTGGAGAAGAAGATACCCGAGCTAGCAGGAAGGATCAGGAACAGAAGGAGCTAGGACAAGTCAGCCTGCTCCGAGAGATAGGCTTGGTCTTCAGTGGAGGGCTCCTCTTCAATCCAAGCTTCAGAACCTGAACATGCAAGTTCAGGGGAGTCAGAAACTCCCTAACGAATATGTAGGTGAAAGCCAACTGTCATGTAAAGATAAGTACATGCATGTGTTGATATGATCAAAACAATATTAAGCATCAAGAACTGTGTCAAGAGTACATGTACAGTAAGCAATAAAATGGAGGCATAAAATGAAAGTGATAAGGCCTGAATAAATCTATTACTGCCATTTTCAATATTTATATTTATTACTCGTTCTACCCGTATGTCTAGGTATGTGTAATAGCGTCCCAGTACACATACATCCACATATGAGTAAATCGAGGCTGTTATTGGAAACCAACGGGGGTATCAACGAACAATGTTTACAGTGGGTCCCGTACATGCCCGGGACCACGGTCCAGGACGTTCCATTGCTGGTGCATGGAACCGGCCGCAAGGCCTACAGGAGGGTCTTATAGAATGCCCTTATCAAGATGGTACCAAGAAGGAGGGAGCCAGCACTCCCCTCAGTCGCCTGGAGGCCCACAGGTCAGACTGAAAATTTTAGTTGCACAACATGCCTAGTGCCACTGTAAACACGAACATATATTGATAGCCGCAAGTTTCCCCCGACCCGATGCAAATTATTCCTTTTTATGATTTATTATTTAATTATCAATTTACGGGAAAGAAGGTGCCTGGCAAGATCAGGAGTTAAAGAGTCATGAGTATTGTCATTTCAAGTCACTGTATGTAATACAGGATAGCGAGTACAAGATTCCCGTAAATATGATAATCTAAAATCAGGTATCAAAGTGTTATTGCGGGGCAAGTATCAAGTAGTAGCATGATGCATGCAAGTGTGCCAGGAAAATAATATAATATCAGTCAATCATGACAAAGTAGGAAGATCTGAAGGAAGGCGAGAAACACTCGCCTAAAGCTTTAAGAAATACACCGGAAAATTCCAAGCTCCGGAGTCCAAGTAACCAATATTATATATATATAAAAAGAGAGAAGGAGAAGGATGAATCAGAAAAGTGAGAATGAAGACGCAGGGGTCGTAGACGTGGGGATAGCGCCGCGTTGATGCTACAAACACGGGGTCTGAGACCCGCGTTTTATAATACAGGAAAACGCAGACGCGAGAGTCGCGTTGCGAAGATGTCACAAACGCAGGGTTCGGGACCCGCATTTCCGCAAGGACACGAAGAGATCGTAGACGCGAGCGTAAACTCCGCGTCGCTTTGATAAAAGAACGCGAGGATTGCGTTGAACAGTTAATCAGACGCAAGGAGTAAAATCCGCGTCTAGTGATTAACAAGAGAAGGTGAGTGACAGTGAAAGTGAGAGACGCAGGAAAGAGAGAGAAGGAAACGCAGGAAAGGGAGAGGGGGAAAACGCAGGTTTTTAGAAAAGAAAAGAAAGGAAAAGAAAGTGGAAGAAGAAAAAAAGAAAGGAGGAAGGAATGAAAGATTTGCAAGGGAAAGAAAGAGAGAAAGAAAGAAGAGAAGGGGGAGGTATGACGATCGTGTCTTGGCCGGTGTTCGCCGGCGGCGACCGGAGTTGGCCGGAGTTGGGTGGCAAAGTCCCAAAAGAGGAGATTGATGGTGGTGCAGGTCTAGTTCAAATGGAATTTTCGGAGTTTTGCAAACGGTATTTCGGAGGACGATCCTATAGTCCGTTGGAAAGAGAATGGCGAGGAGAAGAAGATGGTACAGTTGGTGGTGAAAATGGTGGTGTGGGTGGTGGTGGAGACGGTGGTGAAGTTTTAGAGGTAATGGGTTGTTGTGGTGGAAAAGAAGAGGAAGAAGATGGTGATGGAGGTGATATTATGGTTGTTGTTGTTGTTAGATTGGAGGAGGAGATGGAGGAGAAGAATGGTGGAGGGAATGGTGGTGAGGATGGGTGAAAATGGCCGGCCAAGAAGGCCTTGGCTGCTGTTTTTTTGGGTGGTGCGTTTGCTGTTGGAGGAGGAAGGAAGAAATGAAAAGGAGAGGAGAAGATATAAAGGGGGGGTGGTTATATATATAAGAGAGAGAAATTATATAATATTCTATTGAATGAAACAAGCCTTCATTCAAAGTTGCGTCTCCTCATAAAGGCTGCGTCTCATTGCAAACCTGCGTCTAGCAATTGCTGGACGCAGTAGAAAACTTTGCGTTCAAGAAATACGAGGTTGCGTTGGTAGAATAAGACGAAAAAGCATGGGTGTCTTGATCTGATTTGATTTCTTTTGAAGGACACGACATTAAATGCGGAATGGAGAGAGTCTCCGCATTAATTACTGAGTTCAGAGTTGGAGGATCTCGCGTTAGGCAAGGAGAGAGAAAATAATAAAATATACGGACATAATTTCGGTATCTGGGAAAACACTGAAAACTCAGGAAAAGCCCAAAAAATGAAGTATCTCAAAAAGTCTCCCAAAAATTCTCAAAAATAATAAATATTATTTTAAGATTTTTAGTGAAATCGGTTTTCAGAAATTCAATTCCATTTTCAAAATAAAAATCCTGGAATCCACTGTGAACGGTGTCTACACCGGGTAGGCTGGATTTTTGATAAAATCTGAAAAATCCCAGAAAATGCCTGAAGGAAGAAAATATAATTTTAAGAAGGAATGTGAAAGCGGAATCTAGAAATTTGATCCCAATTGAGAATTAAAATTCCTGAAATCAACCAGTGATACTGGCCGACACCAAATCCAGTGAAATTTTGATAAATTCTAAAAATTCTAAAAAAATTCATTTAGATAGAAAACATGATTTTAAGAAATACTGTGAAAGCCGTTTTAATATTTTCAACTCCATTTGTAAATTAAAAATCTGAAAGTCGGTCAGCGAAACTGGCCGACACCGGTTTTGAAGATTTACAATTTAAATCTGAAAATTTCCAGAAAATCATAAAAAATCTAGAATATTAAAAAATAATATTTGAAACTAGAATCAGTCAAATCTGAATTCCAAAAAGGTCAAATCATGCAGTATTGCTATATGAGTAGGAAATTAAATAACAGAAAATAAAATAAAATAAAATAAAATAAAATAAAAAAATACGCTCTATAAATCAGGATACATAACTAGGTACGTATACCGAGGATGGGGTGTTACAATCCATCCTCCTTATCAAAAAATTTCGTCCTCGAAATTTCGATAATGGGGATGTTAAGAATAGGGGCAAGGAATTTTACCAACTAAGATGGAAAGAGTTGGGGGTAACGTTCACGAATAATATCCTCTCGTTCCCATGTAGCTTCTCCTGGGGCATGTCTATTCCAGGAAACTAGTACCAATGGTATTTCCCGATTTTTCAATGTTTTGACACTCCTATCCAGAATGGCCATCGGCTGCTCCCTGTAAGATAAATCTGGTTGTAGTTCCAATTCTGAGTGATCTAGAATGTGATTTTCATCCTTGACATACTTCCTCAACTGTGATACATGGAATACATTATGTACTCCTTCTAAAGATGGTGGCAATGCCAATCGGTAAGCCACATCTCCCACACGATCCAAAATTTCGAATGGGCCGATGTATCTCGGACTAAGTTTTCCACGAGTACCGAACCGGATTACCCCTTTGGTGGGTGATATCTTTAAAAATACATGATCACCTGTTCTGAATTCCAACGGTCTTCTATTAGTGTCTGCCCAACTCTTTTGTCGGCTCTGTGCTGCCCGGAGATGATCTCTGATAATTCGGACTTTATCTGTTGTCTGAACTAGAACATCTGGTCCCATAAGTCTTCTTTCGCCGACTTCATCCCAACATATTGGCGACCTGCATTTCCTGCCATATAGTGCTTCAAATGGTGCCATCTTGATACTGGCCTGATAGCTGTTATTATAAGAGAATTCTACCAAATGAATATAGTCTTCCCATGACCCTTTAAATTCTATCATGCAGGCTCGTAACATGTCTTCAAGGATTTGGATAGTTCGTTCAGATTGTCCATCTGTCTGGGGATGATATGAGGTACTGAATTTCAGACGAGTTCCCAAATTTTCTTGGAGACTTTCCCAGAAATGTGATCGGAATCTCGTGTCTCTATCTGACACGATACTAACTGGAATTCCATGCAGACGAACGATTTCTTTCATATATTTATCTGCAAGAACTTCTGTTGACTGACCTACTCTGAAGGGTAGAAAGTGAGCTGCTTTGGTGAGGCGATCAACAATTACCCATACTGCATTATTACCCTTAGGACTGCGGGGTAGAGCTGTAACAAAATCCATGGTGATATGTTCCCACTTCCATTCGGGTATCGGTAATGGTTGTAGAAGTCCAGCTGTTCTCTGATGTTCTATTTTTATTTGCTGACAAATCAAGCACTTTGCCACATACTGGGCTATCTCCCTCTTCATGGCGTTCCACCAAAACTTCTGCTTTAAGTCTTGATACATTTTATTTCCTCCTGGGTGTATGGAATAAGCCGAACTGTGTGCCTCTGCCAAAACTTTCTGCCGGACTTCCCCTGGTGGTACACAGATTCTGTCACCAAAATAAAGTGCATTATCCGAATGAATACAGATATCAGTCCTTAATCCAGCTTCTACTTGAGCCCTGAATTTCTGTAATCTGGGGTCTCCCTTTTGAGCTTCCTTAATTTCACTTATCAGGGTTGGTTGAATCTGAAAGGTCATTAATTGACCTGACTCGTCAGCTCCTTGTATTAGCATCAAGTCTAACTTTATGATTTCCCGAAGCAATTCCTTCTGTTGAGTCAGTTGTAATAACACTTTATTCTCTGGTCTCCTGCTTAAGACATCTGGGACCGTATTGTCCTTACCAGGGTGGTACTGTAAGTCTATGTCATAGTCGGCCATCAATTCAAGCCACCGCCGTTGCCTCATGTTTAATTCTTTCTGTGTGAAGATATACTTAAGGCTCTTATGATCAGTATAGATCAATACTTTGTCCCCCAGAAGGTAGTGTCTCCAGATCTTCAATGCAAATATTACCGCCGCCAGTTCTAAGTCATGGGTTGGGTAATTCCTCTCATGTGGTTTCAATTGCCTAGATGCATAAGCTATGACATGACCATGCTGCATTAATACACATCCTAGGCCTTTTCCGGATGCATCACTATATATAACCATCCCTCCTGTTCCCGAGGGAGTCTTCAGGATTGGAGCTGAAATTAGTCTTTTCTTTAATTGCTCAAATGCTGCAGTACATTCTTCTGACCATAGGTACCTTTCTCCCTTTCTGGTGAGCTTTGTTAATGGGGCTGCAATTTTGGAGAAGTCTTGTACAAATCTTCTATAATATCCGGCTAATCCAATAAAGCTTTTAATTTCTGTTACTGTCCTGGGGATTGGCCAATCTTTTACTGCCTGGATCTTATTAGGGTCGACTGAAATTCCTTATTCTGAAACTACATGACCCAAGAAAGCTATACGGTCTAACCAGAACTCACACTTGCTTTGCTTTGCATAAAGTTGTTCCTGCCGGAGAGTCTGTAGCACTATTCTCAAGTGTTCTTCATGTTCTCTGTCGTTTTTTGAATATATCAAGATATCATCGATGAACACCACGACAAACTGGTCCAAATATGGCGAGAAAACTCGGTTCATCAAATCCATAAAGACAGCTGGGGCATTGGTTACTCCGAAGGGCATGACTAGAAATTCGTAATGACCATAGCGAGTTCGGAATGCTGTCTTCGGAATATCTTCTTTCTTCACTTTCAGCTGGTGATAACCCGATTGTAGATCCAACTTTGAAAACACCCGGGCCCCATGAAGTTGATCAAAAAGGTCATCAATTCTTGGTAAGGGATATTTATTCTTGATGGTAACCTTGTTTAATTCTCTGTAGTCTATACACAACCGCTTACCACCATCTTTCTTGTTGGCCAGTAGCACCGGAGCTCCCCATGGTGAAGTACTTGGTCTAATCAATCCCTTGTCAGAATATTCTTGTAACTGCTTCTTTAGAACTTCTAACTCAGTGGGCGCCATTCTGTATGGGGCTTTAGATATTGGGACTGTGCCCGGAATGATATCAATGGAGAACTCAATTACTCTATCGGGTGGAAGTCCTGAGATCTCCTTAAATACTTCTGGAAACTCATTCCAAACTGGTACTCCCTTTTTCTGGATCTCAGCAGCAGTCATCTGTGTTTTCTCCTTGGCAGGTTTATGTTCTCCTTCAAATTGGAACTCAGGCTGAAGTGACATTCTGAAGATGATTTTCTTGTTTCGACAATCAATAACCGCATGATATTTGCTGAGCCAAGTCATGCCTAAGATTACGTCGTACCTTTAGTATCCAGTACGAGCATATCCACTGTTAATGTCCTGTCACACAGTTCCACCGGACAATCTACACAAATTTTATTAGAGATGACCACCCCATTACCGGTACTAATCTCCCACTGGTGGTCTAAATACTCAACAGGTATAGAGTGCAAAGCAGTGAAATTATCTGATATGTAACAATGAGAAGCGCCAGAATCAAAGAGGGCTAAAACAGGTTTAGAGTACACCATAATCTTACCTGTTACCACCTCTCCAGAAGTTTGGGCCTCTTCTGCCGTCAAGTTGTAAGCCCGTCCTCTTCCACGACCTGCTGTTGTTCTTCCTCCCCTTGGAGCTGGGCGAAAAACCCGTTGTTGTGGAGGGAGAGGGGCCCTTCCGACCATCGGCCCTGGATTCCTCTGTCCAATAGGTGCAGGAAGTGCCGGTAGGGTTCGGTTCACCATCCCAGTTCTCTTATGGGGACAGCCTTCTATTGTGTGATCACCAGATCCACATGCCAGGCATAATCCGTTAGCCCTACGACACTCTTGCTGAGTGTGGCCTGTCCTCTTGCAATAAGCACATATAGGAAGTGGTTGAGTTATCTGAAGAGGGGCCGGTCGAAATGGTCTTCTAAACATTGGGGCTTTTGCAGCTCTGGCTGGACCTCCTCCGCCCAATTGCTGGAATGGCCTCTTCATGGCCTGTTTCCTCCTCTGATCAAGATTCTTTTTCTCCAGTCCTCGCTCCACTTCTCGAGCTACAGTGAGGACCTGGGAATATGTTTTCAGCTGTTGGGGAATCAAAAGGACTTGGATATCCATTTGTAAGCCTTGCTGAAATCTGCTTGCCTGTTTCTCTTCGTCAGCTATCATATACGGAGCAAAACGACTCAGCCTTAAGAACTCAGCAGCATATTCATCAACAGATCGATTCCATTGTTGAAGTCGGATGAATTGTTCTTCCATCTCCTTCTGAGCTGTAGTAGGGAAGAATCTATCATAAAAGCTCTTAGAGAACTGGTCCCAAGTGATGGGTTTTTCCAGTCTCGCTTCTTCAGCTAGCCACCAGTTTCTAGCCACATCCTTTAATTGGATCTTGGCGACTTCCACCTTATCTTCCTCTGGGACCCGTGCTGCCTTCAGGAGATCTGTTGTGTCGATTAGCCATTGCTCGGCATAGCGGTCTCTCTTCCCCTGTAAATATTGCCGGCTGCAACCGCCTGAAGTCTGACACGTTGCCCGGCCTTCGTTCTTGAGGAGCTGCTATCAATCCTTGCCGAAGGAGTTCGGTCTGCCTTTGCTGATTCTCCACCATATTCTGGATAACCCTAAGAATATCAGCATTTCCCCCTGTGGGTCCATTCTGTGGTTGCCCAGAATTGTTACGTCCTGCCCTCCTTTCCATATCTATGTTAGAAAAAGATGTCTGAAAAGAGGAGTGAAAGCAGAAGATAGATGGACTTTAGGAATCGAGGGAAGGAATATCAAGAAGAAATGGATAACTTTGTAGTTAGAATGTATAACCGAAACTCATGTATTCCAACTGCAAATTAAGATCCTATTAATTTGCAATTAGGTTGTACTGTAGGTGTGAGAGCCTAGGCTCTGATACCAACCTGTAACGCCCCGATCCGGCGGGTACGGAGACGTTACTGCGACGTATATACGCAGGTCAGAAATACCCTCACGTATATATGCTAAGCATCAGTACAGACAAGAATCAGAGTACGGAAACACGTGGCAATATACATTCCAACATAAGGATTACAAAGTTATCACAGAGCGTGATATATTGGTACATGTACATTATATCACAACCAAGTACAAAAGTGAAATTACAATTTGTACAGCAAAAGGTGCTCACGGGCTGGAGAAGAAGATACCCGAGCTAGCAGGAAGGATCAGGAACAGAAGGAGCTAGGACAAGTCAGCCTGCTCCGAGAGATAGGCTTGGTCTTCAGTGGAGGGCTCCTCTTCAATCCAAGCTTCAGAACCTGAACATGCAAGTTCAGGGGAGTCAGAAACTCCCTAACGAATATGTAGGTGAAAGCCAACTGTCATGTAAAGATAAGTACATGCATGTGTTGATATGATCAAAATAATATTAAGCATCAAGAACTGTGTCAAGAGTACATGTACAGTAAGCAATAAAATGGAGGCATAAAATGAAAGTGATAAGGCCTGAATAAATCTATTACTGCCATTTTCAATATTTATATTTATTACTCGTTCTACCCGTATGTCTAGGTATGTGTAATAGCGTCCCAGTACACATACATCCACATATGAGTAAATCGAGGCTGTTATTGGAAACCAACGGGGGTATCAACGAACAATGTTTACAGTGGGTCCCGTACATGCCCGGGACCACGGTCCAGGACGTTCCATTGCTGGTGCATGGAACCGGCCGCAAGGCCTACAGGAGGGTCTTATAGAATGCCCTTATCAAGATGGTACCAAGAAGGAGGGAGCCAGCACTCCCCTCAGTCGCCTGGAGGCCCACAGGTCAGACTGGAAATTTTAGTTGCACAACATGCCTAGTGCCACTGTAAACACGAACATATATTGATAGCCGCAAGTTTCCCCCGACCCGATGCAAGTTATTCCTTTTTATGATTTATTATTTAATTATCAATTTACGGGAAAGAAGGTGCCTGGCAAGATCAGGAGTTAAAGAGTCATGAGTATTGTCATTTCAAGTCACTGTATGTAATACAGGATAGCGAGTACAAGATTCCCGTAAATATGATAATCTAAAATCAGGTATCAAAGTGTTATTGCGGGGCAAGTATCAAGTAGTAGCATGATGCATGCAAGTGTGCCAGGAAAATAATATAATATCAGTCAATCATGACAAAGTAGGAAGATCTGAAGGAAGGCGAGAAACACTCGCCTAAAGCTTTAAGAAATACACCGGAAAATTCCAAGCTCCGGAGTCCAAGTAACCAATATTATATATATATAAAAAGAGAGAAGGAGAAGGATGAATCAGAAAAGTGAGAATGAAGACGCAGGGGTCGTAGACGTGGGGATAGCGCCGCGTTGATGCTACAAACGCGGGGTCTGAGACCCGCGTTTTATAATACAGGAAAACGCAGACGCGAGAGTCGCGTTGCGAAGATGTCACAAACGCAGGGTTCGGGACCCGCGTTTCAGCAAGGACACGAAGAGATCGTAGACGCGAGCGTAAACTCCGCGTCGCTTTGATAAAAGAACGCGAGGATTGCGTTGAACAGTTAATCAGACGCAAGGAGTAAAATCCGCGTCTAGTGATTAACAAGAGAAGGTGAGTGACAGTGAAAGTGAGAGACGCAGGAAAGAGAGAGAAGGAAACGCAGGAAAGGGAGAGGGGGAAAACGCAGGTTTTTAGAAAAGAAAAGAAAGGAAAAGAAAGTGGAAGAAGAAAAAAAGAAAGGAGGAAGGAATGAAAGATTTGCAAGGGAAAGAAAGAGAGAAAGAAAGAAGAGAAGGGGGAGGTATGACGATCGTGTCTTGGCCGGTGTTCGCCGGCGGCGACCGGAGTTGGCCGGAGTTGGGTGGCAAAGTCCCAAAAGAGGAGATTGATGGTGGTGCAAGTCTAGTTCAAATGGAATTTTCGGAGTTTTGCAAACGGTGTTTCGGAGGACGATCCTATAGTCCGTTGGAAAGAGAATGGCGAGGAGAAGAAGATGGTACAGTTGGTGGTGAAAATGGTGGTGTGGGTGGTGGTGGAGACGGTGGTGAAGTTTTAGAGGTAATGGGTTGTTGTGGTGGAAAAGAAGAGGAAGAAGATGGTGATGGAGGTGATATTATGGTTGTTGTTGTTGTTAGATTGGAGGAGGAGATGGAGGAGAAGAATGGTGGAGGGAATGGTGGTGAGGATGGGTGAAAATGGCCGGCCAAGAAGGCCTTGGCTGCTGTTTTTTTGGGTGGTGCGTTTGCTGTTGGAGGAGGAAGGAAGAAATGAAAAGGAGAGGAGAAGATATAAAGGGGGGGTGGTTATATATATAAGAGAGAGAAATTATATAATATTCTATTGAATGAAACAAGCCTTCATTCAAAGTTGCGTCTCCTCATAAAGGCTGCGTCTCATTGCAAACCTGCGTCTAGCAATTGCTGGACGCAGTAGAAAACTTTGCGTTCAAGAAATACGAGGTTGCGTTGGTAGAATAAGACGAAAAAGCATGGGTGTCTTGATCTGATTTGATTTCTTTTGAAGGACACGACATTAAATGCGGAATGGAGAGAGTCTCCGCATTAATTACTGAGTTCAGAGTTGGAGGATCTCGCGTTAGGCAAGGAGAGAGAAAATAATAAAATATACGGACATAATTTCGGTATCTGGGAAAACACTGAAAACTCAGGAAAAGCCCAAAAATGAAGTATCTCAAAAAGTCTCCCAAAAATTTTCAAAAATAATAAATATTATTTTAAGATTTTTAGTGAAATCGGTTTTCAGAAATTCAATTCCATTTTCAAAATAAAAATCTTGGAATCCACTGTGAACGGTGTCTACACCGGGTAGGCTGGATTTTTGATAAAATCTGAAAAATCCCAGAAAATGCCTGAAGGAAGAAAATATAATTTTAAGAAGGAATGTGAAAGTGGAATCCAGAAATTTGATCCCAATTGAGAATTAAAATTCCTGGAATCAACCAGTGATACTGGCCGACACCAAATCCAGTGAAATTTTGATAAATTCTAAAAATTCTAAAAAAATTCATTTAGATAGAAAACATGATTTTAAGAAATACTGTGAAAGCCGTTTTAATATTTTAGCTCCATTTGTAAATTAAAAATCCGAAAGTCGGTCAGCGAAACTGGCCGACACCGGTTTTGAAGATTTACAATTTAAATCTGAAAATTTCCAGAAAATCATAAAAAATCTAGAATATTAAAAAATAATATTTGAAACTAGAATCAGTCAAATCTGAATTCCAAAAAGGTCAAATCATGCAGTATTGCTATATGAGTAGGAAATTAAATAACAGAAAATAAAATAAAATAAAATAAAATAAAATAAAATAAAAAAATACGCTCTATAAATCAGGATACATAACTAGGTACGTATACCGAGGATGGGGTGTTACACTAATGATCTTGTGTTTAATTAGTGACAGATTCATTATCAAGATCTTAGTAGGTGCATAGCTCAACAAAGGATAAAATGTCAAGATATGGAGCTAGCACGGTGTGATCCAAGTAGCTTTTGGATCAAGCTTGGACCAAGTCAAGAAGATGAGAAGCCTTCAAGTGAAGACTTCAAGAAGATGAAGACTTGTGTCTAGGTATAAAATTTAGTTTTTGTTTTAGTTAAAAATGTAAAGGATAGATAGTTGGTGGATTGCTCAAGTATACCATGCACACACACTTTTGATTTAGTTTGTTTTCATAAAAGATTTTAACCAAAAACCAAAATAGTATTTCAAGTGATTTTTGGTATTTCATTTACATATGTTTAACCCAAAACCATATTTAGAGCTTAATGACAAAAACATAGATATTTCATCTTGATTGTGTAGTGGATCATATCCATACACACTATGTCTTAAAAGTATATCTTGTTTTTGTTTTTGATGAAGATTTGGAAAAACATGTTTTGGAAAAATATTGTTTTGGAAAAACAGTTTTTATCATGGGCCAAATATTTCCAAGTTACAAAAATAGTCCAATCTTTTATAACATGCCTTGATTTTGTGCAAGCATGTTTGTATATCAAAGTATATTGGTAAAACTATTTTTGTAGATTTTTTAGTATTTTATGAGATTTTATTTAAGCCAAAAAGACAAACTTTTTTATCCCAGAAAAACTGTTTCAGGCTTCGTATAAGTCGACTAGTGACCTTTAATAGTCGACTAATACAGGAGTCGGCCGACCGGACCGGTCGACCGATGTGCACAAACGTGCACGCCTTTGTGTACTGGTAGACGGTCGACCGTGCCGGTCGACCGCTCCAGAGAGCAGTGCTCTCTGGAAAGTTCGGTCGACCGCACCGGTCGACCGGTAACTCCAACAGTCGGATTTTTGACCGTTGGCGGTCGACCGGGCCGGTCGACCGGCAGTTCTGACAGATCCCAACGGCTAGTTTTCTGGCAGCCTATAAATTGGGGGTCTTGTCATTGTTTTGACACAAGATTTTGGAGTCTCTTAGAGCCAGTTTTTTCCAGACTTTTAAAAGGGTTTTCTCCACAAAATAGAGAGAAAATATTTCTTATCTAAAGGGAAGTTTTATCAAGAGTGTTTAAAAGAAAGTCTTTGAGTTTTCCTCCACCTTTCACATCCTTGTTTTTCTCACACCACACTTGAGCATCCATTGATTATACATCCTATAGGTGTGTTGTAGTGAGAGTTCTTTAGGTGATCAAAGTGTTGTGATCACCAAAGATCTTTTCTTTGTTCTTTGAGGAGACGGGCAATTGTGCTCGTCGTTGTTTTGAGTTCGGGTGCGGACTCGGTTGTTTGAGGTGCGGCCTCAGCGAGCCGGTGGGCTTGTGGTGTGTACGGGACTAGAGAGTCCGAGCGCTTGTAGGTGTTGCGGCACCGAGGAGAGATCCATTGGGATCTTGCATAGTGGAAATCCTTCGTGTGTCGAAGGCGGGGATGTAGAGCAAGTGTGCTCGAACCTCGAAACATACCCTTGTGTTTGCGATTGCCATCTCTCTCTCTCTCTCTCTCTCTCTCTCTCTCTCTCTCTATCTCCTTTATATCTTGCATAGCTTATATTGTCTTTACATTTACATGCTTGATATATTGTGCTCATATTGTTATATACTTGCGTAGGATTGTTGCTAACACTTGTATTCAACCAAGAGAGCCAACGCGGCACCTCAACCCATTCAAGGGGAATCTAGAGGAGTTTGTCCAGAGCCCTTCACGGGGAATTCGGCAACACTCTTTGGTTATACGTGGTGTTTAGTGTAAAAGATTTAATTAGGTCATAATTGTTTTTAGCTTCCGCATCATTTGCATCATTCGGCATTAAGTGACCATTAGATTAGCCATCACCTATTCACCCCCCCTCTAGGTGATTTACAATTGGTATCAGAGCTTGGTACTCTGATTTGGGTCTAACAACCTAGAGTAAAAGATCCTCATTTTAGGCTAATCACATATTTTTGTACACACACCATGGACTTCATGTCACCACCCATGTTTGACATTGTTAACATCCATATATGGAAGGTGAAGATGTCCTTGTACCTCAAAGCTTTAGGTTTCCATGTATATCTTACCACTACTAATAATGCATATTGTTTAGATGGTAAGAATTTTGAGGCTAACTCAAAAGCCCTTAATGCTTTAAAGTCTACCCTAGATGATGTTTATTTATCTAGAGTTTCTAACTTTGATTCGGCTTTTGTAGTGTGGAATACCCTCATCTCCCTCGGTGAAAATGAACAATACTATGCGGGGAGCGATTCGGACGTTGGAAGCAACACCTCCAACGTGTGCTACATGGTCCAAGAGGATAACCCCCTTGAGGTAAACTCCGAATCCGATGATGAGGACATGTCATATGATGAGCTCACTTCATTTTGTCAAACTATTCTTGAAAAATATGACATGCTTAAGAAAGAAAATAAAATTTTGAAAAAGAACATTGCTTGCATGCATATAGAACAAGATTCATTTAAATCTAGATTGCATGTTTAGAAAAAGATAACAAAAATTTGAAAAAGGATTTTGATTGCATGCTTAAAGAAAATGATTCTTTCAAATCTAAGATTGCATACTTAGAAAAAGAAAATAAAGATTTGAAAAATGAAAATGTTTCCTTATTTTCAAAATTGAATGATTTGTGTGAAGGAAACAATACTTTGAAAAATAAAATTGATTTGGTGGAAAAACAAAAAGAAGTTGTTTTTCAAGAAAATATTACTTTGAAAAGAAAATTTGTTGAAAAAGAAAAGGATTTTGTTTCACAAAAGAAAAAGAAAAATGATTCTTTATCTCATCATGCTTTACATGCCACCACTAATGAGATAAAAGTTTTGAAAAATAAAATGGATGGTTTGAGTTCGACTTTGAACTCTTGTGCTTTCAATCATTCTAGGTTGGAGTCAATGTTTTCAAAGAAACAAACTCCACACATTCATGCACATCATAACCATGCATTTGCTTATGTGGCACAACATGATCACACTCCTACACATAAGCATACTAAGGTGTACGTATGTACACATTGTGGCCGCAAAGGCCATTTAGCAAAGTTTTGTTATGATAATATCAATTCTCTAAATTTTGCTAATTATAAAAGATTTTGGGTTCCTTACAACAAAGCTAACCCCCGTGGACCCTACAAGAAAATATGGGTACCAAAACCCCCACCATTTGCTTGTGATGTAGGTGAGGGCTCTCACAAAACGTGAGAGAATTGGTGCCTTGGTAGTGGATGCAATAGACTTGACGGACATACTTTTGGATGCATCGCTATCAAGGAGCTTTGGTGGAAAGACCACCATATTTGGAGCTTTGGAGTTGGTAACAATTTCTAAACTCCTACTTTTATGTACATGCTTTTAATTTCATATATCATATAGCATGTTCATATTTTTGTGTGCTTCATGTGGTATTTATGAAGATTTTATCAAAACGTGCATGTATACATATACAAATAGTGAATTACAATTGATTCATATATGATTGAACTTCATGCTCATTTGTACCCACTATTTGCATATGCATAGTCTAGTTTTGATGATTCTTTCATTTATACTTGTTATGCCTATTTTTATGCTTTACTTCATGTATATGTATTTTTAATTCAAATCTAATAAATATACATGTATACCCGTGAGTCTCTTGCCTTCATGCAAACATCATTAATAGACTCTTTTAGATTTGGGATATGTATGTGTTTGTTAGGATTGGATTAATCATACATATACCATGAAGATTAGTGTTTTGATTTTTCGTGTTTTTGTTAAAATGTGACTTTTGATCTCTTTGAGTTTCTTTGACTATTTTCATAAAAATGCTATTTACATGATCGTTTAACACTCACACTTTTGTTAAAATTATTTTTGAGCCTTATAGACCATGAGTGCTTCAATGTTTGTGTATCTAGTTATGTTTTGTGAAAAACATAAGATTTGATATATTTGAAGGATCTTTAACTAGTTTTCCAAAAACAATTTATACTAGTTATTTATTCTTCAAATAATTTTTTGAGATTGACACATGATTCTATTTTTCTTAAAATTTGATGCTTCATGATTTGAATATTAGTTTATATGTTAGTTTTTGTCAACACTAGGATTTATACTTGTACATATCGTGGGCCACAAATAAATCTATTTATATTTGTGCTTGAATGCTTATTTGAACCCATGAAATGTGCTTGTATTGCTTGGTTTTGATGATATATACATTTTTAAACTTGTATTCCCACTTTTTGGATTTGATTTATGAATGATTGTTACACAATTCTGCATATTTTACCACATTAGTCCCATGCATATTACAAATAAAAATATGATTTTTACTCATCTTCTCTCTATTTTTGCAGTTCCACAACTGAAATGAGAGAAAGCCCAAAAATCTCTTTAATTAGCAATAATTAAAGAGATTAATTCATAAGCCCAAAAGAGATTAATTCAAAGCCCAAATTTGAGCCCAGGATCTAGAGAATTTTACGCAACAACTCAAGATTCTAGAAGGCCACGTGGATAACAACCTCGTAACAAAGTTGTAACAAGAATCTGTTACCCAACAGACTTGGAACTGCCGCAATATCTGGGATTTTCCTGCCAATTTGCGGCAGTTACAGGTCTGTTGGATCCCAGATTTTGCGCCAAAAACCTGGCTCTAGATCCTTCTCTCTGAGGCCTATAAATACTGCACCTGGACCTGCGAGCAAGGAGAACGTGAAGAGGAGAGATTAGAGAGTAGATGCTTGTAATTTTTGTAGGATTTTTCTCTAGGTTTTTAGTTCTTTAGATCTTCTTCTTCCTCCCTAGAAATTCTGCAAAAGAGAGTTGTAAGAGAGAGAAAGCTTGTGTACACCAAGGAGTGACAACTTGTGAAGTAAGGATTCATCCATTCTCTTCTCTCTACTTGAGCATTTTCTAGTATTACTTGCTTTCTTTACTTCTAGTTTTACTTTACTTGCTTTTTAATTCATGCTTTGCTTTTCTTTTGTAATGGCTAGTAGCTAATTCTTTCTTCTCATAGCTAGCTAACAACTTACCTTGCTAACTACTAACTCATGGGTGATTACTATCTTTAATCTTGCAAGTTGTATGGTCTTCTCTTCTCCGATGGGTTACTTTCATGCTTGGCAAGTATCTTGTTGTAATTCTCCATATGATTCATGTGTGCCTCATTTAGAGCCTTGTCTAGAACAAGTGCCTTGATGGAACATGGAGATGGATCACCAATATGCTATTTGTTGTACAACTTCTTTACTTCCATTAATGAATGTTGTATCTTCTTCCTTAGCATCCCTTGAGTGTAGCTCTTTTGATTCCATTATTGAAAGTCTAATTTGTAGGCCAATGACATCTATGAGGCTACAAGACAAGTCCAAGAATGATCACCCGTCATCCAAGTGGGAAAGTAATTAGACCAACACGCAAGATAAATCTTTGCCGATGAATCAACATGAGGCATGCATTCACCATCACGGAGTTTAGTAAGTTTAGCAAGGAAGTAAGGTTAGCTAGTCATGGTTTTCTCCACCTTCAAAGTCTTCTAAAGTTTTTTTTTCTTTTAGTTCTAGTTCCAAAAGCAAATCTCCTTTTGATTTCTTTTCCTTTTTTCCATAATGCACAAATCCACCCATTCTTTCATATTCTTTTCCATGCTTCTTGCATTTGTGTAAATACAAAGAAGAATCTTCGTTTTCTATCTTCACAACGAACCGTAACGCTTCCATCGCAAGCTCTCCCTGAGAATCGACCCGGTATAGTCATTGCTATAGCGGAGATTGGAAAGGGTATATTAATCATATCAAATACATTTGTGGAGTAAACAAGCACTAAGGTTGATTCTAAACCTTCTCTCTTTTACATAATATTTGTGCAAATACTTCACACTATCTTTTTCTTAATCAATGAACATGTGTTTTCATTTCATGTATATGTGTATTTTGCCAAACTTTAAGATATACATGTATACCTCTTGAGTCATTTGCTTTTAATGCAAATCTATTTATATGGACTCAATTGTATTTAAGAGATATGCATGTATACTTATTGTGTTGTCAAAACATACATATATCTTGAAATATATATTTTTTTAATAAAAAAATTTGTGATGATTTTCATGTTTTCTTATTTAAAGAAATATTGAGCTTTATTGACATTTTCATGATACCATGTTCCACACAACACTAGTGCACTCACCTCTTTTTGAAAATTTTATGGACTTCATGAATATTAGAGTGTTTTTAGTGCCATGTGATTTACTTGTGTTTCATGAAAAACATTTTTACTTTATTCCTTACTTGAAGGATTCCTTACCAGTTTTAAAATATTTTTCTAGTGTAAATTCTTCATTTGGTAGAGTTTTTCAAACTAAGCTTATTTTCAAATCTATTTTTGAAAACCCCTACCATCCATGGGAGGATGGATGGGCGATTATGCCTTGTATGCTTCATTGAAAATCTTTTATCTTGTGCATATGAAGGGTGGTAGGTTATGAGATATACACTTGATTTTACTGTTATGTCAATTGGTATCATTGAATCGTTTCAATTGGTATCAATATGAACTTATTTTGTATATACTCATATTTTGTTTCTTATATATATGTATGTTTCAATTTCACTTGGTATACTCATTTCTCATACATATATATGATTTCCATGTGCTTAACTCACAATTGGCTCACATTTTTAAAAGCACAAAGTTTATGATGAAAAATAAAAAAAATTTCATATGTTTACTATTGGTATCAAAATGCTTCAACTTCATATTTGTTAAATGTCAATTGGTATCAATATGTTTTTACAATAATGATTATTTTCAATTTGGTATCTTAAAAATTTGTTTGTTCTTACAAAAGCTCTGATACCTTTAAAAATTTTTGTTTAAGAAAAAAATTAATAAAAAAAAACATTTTGTTGATATGTTTGATTTGACCCCTTATTGATCTCTTTGTTTTTGACAAAAAGGGGGAGAAAAATTTGTATGATTTGATTTTACTTTGAACCCTTTGTTGATGATTGACAAAAAGGGGGAGAAGTATTTGAGTATATATGCATGTTTTCATTGCTTAAGGGGGAGTAGTATTTGTCTTCCTTGTTATTTATGCATATATGTTTTGTTTTGCAAATAGGAGAAAAAGATTTATTTTGTTTCATCTTCATCACTTGCATACATATTGATGAGCTTTATTGTCATATCTTATTATTTATTGTTATGCATGAGTTAAGGGGGAGCTTTCTTGAAGCTTTACTTTAATCCATGCATATATAACCTCATGAGTTTTGTCATCATCAAAAAGGGGGAGATTGTTGGCCCAAAGGCCTATCACCCTAGTTTTGATGATGATCAACTCATGAAGTTATGATTACTAATGATTTTGTATTTAATTAGTGACAGATTCATTATCAAGACTTAGTAGGTGCATAGCTCAACAAAGGATAAAATGTCAAGATATGGAGCTAGCACGGTGTGATCCAAGGAGCTTTTGGATCAAGCTTGGACCAAGTCAAGAAGATGAGAAGCCTTCAAGTGAAGACTTCAAGAAGATGAAGACTTGTGTCTAGGTATAAGATTTAGTTTTTGTTTTAGTTAAAAATGTAAAGGATAGATAGTTGGTGGATTGCTCAAGTATACCATGCACACACACTCTTGATTTAGTTTGTTTTCATAAAAGATTTTAACCAAAAACCAAAATAATATTTCAAGTGATTTTTGGTATTTCATTTACATATGTTTAACCCAAAACCATATTTAGAGCTTAATGACAAAAACATAGATATTTCATCTTGATTGTGTAGTGGATCATATCCATACACACTATGTCTTAAAAGTATATCTTGTTTTTGTTTTTGATGAAGATTTGGAAAAACATGTTTTGGAAAAATATTGTTTTGGAAAAACAGTTTTTATCATGGGCCAAATATTTTCAAGTTACAAAAATAGTCCAATCTTTTATAACATGCCTTGATTTTGTGCAAGCATGTTTGTATATCAAAGTATATTGGTAAAACTATTTTTGTAGATTTTTTAGTATTTTATGGGATTTTATTTAAGCCAAAAAGACAAACTTTTTTATCCCAGAAAAACTGTTTCAGGCTTCGTATAAGTCGACTAGTGACCTTTAATAGTCGACTAATACAGGAGTCGGCCGACCGGACCGGTCGACCGACGTGCACAAACGTGCACGCCTTTGTGTACTGGTGGACGGTCGACCGTGCCGGTCGACCGCTCCAGAGAGCAGTGCTCTCTGAAAAGTTCGGTCGACCGCACCGGTCGACCGGTAGCTCCAACGGTCGGATTTTTGACCGTTGGCGGTCGACCGGGCCGGTCGACCGGCAGTTCTGACAGATCCCAACGGCTAGTTTTCTGGCAGCCTATAAATTGGGGGTCTTGTCATTGTTTTGACACAAGATTTTGGAGTCTCTTAGAGCCAGTTTTTCCCAGACTTTTAAAAGGGTTTTCTCCACAAAATAGAGAGAAAATATTTCCTATCTAAGGGGAAGTTTTATCAAGAGTGTTTAAAAGAAAGTCTTTGAATTTTCCTCCACCTTTCACATCCTTGTTTTTCTCACACCACACTTGAGCATCCATTGATTATACATCCTATAGGTGTGTTGTAGTGAGAGTTCTTTAGGTGATCAAAGTGTTGTGATCACCAAAGATCTTTTCTTTGTTCTTTGAGGAGACGGGCAAGTGTGCTCGTCATTGTTTTGAGTTCGGGTGCGGACTCGGTTGTTTGAGGTACGGCCTCGGCGAGCCGGTGGGCTTGCGGTGTGTACGGGACTAGAGAGTCCGAGGGCTTGTAGGTGTTGAGGCACCGAGGAGAGATCCATTGGGATCTTGCATAGTGGAAATCCTTCGTGTGTCGAAGGCGGGGATGTAGAGCAAGTGTGCTCGAACCTCGAAACATACCCTTGTATTTGCGATTGCCATCTCTCTCTCTATCTCCTTTATATCTTGCATAGCTTATATTGTCTTTACATTTACATGCTTGATATATTGTGCTCATATTGTTATATACTTGCGTAGGATTGTTGCTAACACTTGTATTCAACCAAGAGAGCCAACGCGGCACCTCAACCCATTCAAAGGGAATCTAGAGGAGTTTGTCCAGAGCCCTTCACGGGGAATTCGGCAACACTCTTTGGTTATACGTGGTGTTTAGTGTAAAAGATTTAATTAGGTCATAATTGTTTTTAGCTTCCGCATCATTTGCATCATTCGGCATTAAGTGACCATTAGATTAGCCATCACCTATTCACCCTCCCCCTCTAGGTGATTTACATCCTCCACCTCTCTTTCGAGAACAGTCTCGCTAAGCTCATAAGGTGAGGGGGCCTCCATCATTTCACCAAATCTTCCAATAGCTATCAACATTTGCTGAAATGAGGGAAGAGTAGCAGTATTGAAGGGAATCCCAGCTTCATAAAACCATTTCCCAATGTATCTAATGGTGTCTTCTCTTCTCTTCTTTCTTTGTTTGGAATCCATTGTTGTTTGCTTAGATTTAGCGAACCCCGCCGTCAACTCTTTCGGAGTTCGTTGAGTAAATTTGTCCATCGGTCCTTTTGCTTTGATGGAGACGGATCCAAACTTGGTCCTTTGAGATGAGCAATCATTTGGATCCTGATAATCATACTCCTCTCCAATGCGCACGTCATCAGCTAAAGCTTGAAAACCAGCCGCCTTAGATTGCTTTTTTGCATCAGCTTCCTTCAACAATTCGATTACCTTCACCTTCACATTCTCAGGGACTTTCAAACATGGTGCACAATTACCTTGTCGTCCCGCAAGATGTTGTTTCAAATGGCTTACTCCCCCCGATATAAATTGGTTGCAATATTTGCAACGTAATTGTTGGGTACTATTACTGACTTTTATCGCATGTTCCCAACATGGATCTTTCAATTTAGACCTGCCTGTGATAGAGGATGCTTCACTAGATGCTGCGGAAGAAGACATTTTGATTTGTACTTCCTACCTTTAAAAAGAAAAGTTAAATACAGTTAAACAACAAGAAATGAATAAGATAATAAAAATAATTACTTCAAACCTTTTAAATTACTAAGAATTAATGGTGGGTAGATGGTGTATTCTTTTTTATATTCTTATCTTGTTTATTTATTTCTTAAGTATTTCTCTTACTTTACATCTCTAAAATTAACTTTTCTAACCTTTTTATTCAGGTATTGCCGTATTGGACATCATACATAATTGGTGCACGTGGATGTTGTTATCTTGATGAAGCCAAGCAAATAACAAAGCCAAGCCAAGCAAATAACAATATTGCTAATTGTATTTTTAATCTTTATTTATGTAATTATGTGTTGTTGCCTCGTATAAATGGAGTGAAAGTATTGTTGTAATTGTATCTTATGTTTTAATCTTTATTTTGCAAGCAAATTAAGAGACATCACTTAATCTAAATTATCCACATCATTTTAATATTCACAAAGAAACTGAAAAAAATGTTTTAAAATATCCAATATATTTCATAAATTTTAACAATACAGTCTATGCCTATCAGCCTATGACATAAATTTTAACATTATTGTAATTGCTAAATTGTTAATCAAGTTTTAATAAAAAAAACTATAATTAGTCAATTATCCTACTTTCAGTTCTCTCTCCCTCATTGCGCTTTCACTGCAGAGTGTAGACTCTGCAGAGTCTCTCTTTCTCTCAATCTCTCTCTCTCACCCGCCAAACCTCCCTCTCTGCTCTCTCTCTCACTCACCGCTCTCCCTCTCTGCTCTCTCTCACTCGCCGCTCTCTCGCTCTCTGATCTCTCCCTCTCTGCGAGGGAGAGATCAGAGAGCGAGAGAGAGGGGGAGAGCGGCGAGTGAGAGAGAGAGCAGAGAGGGAGAGCGGCGAGTGAGAAAGCAGAAAGGGAGGTTTGGAGGGTGAGAGAGAGATCGAGCGAAAGAGAGCAGCATGGCTGCAATTTAGAGCGCAAAGAGTGAGAGAGAAGATAGAGCAGTGAAAGAGAGAGTCTAAATATTTAACCAGTAACCACTTACAGTTTCCTTGGATGATCAATATAATTCTTTCAGAATTTTGTGCTTGAAATGATCTCCAAAAGGGATCTGCAATTTAAAAAAAAAAAATCAAATGTTAAATGAGATCAAAAAGAGATGGAAGGAGAGAGTTAAAGAGCACTGCGGGAGAGAGAGCAGTGAGAGAGAGAGAGAGATCGAGAGCTGAGAGAGAAATCAAAAGGCAGCGAGAGAGATGGAGGGAAAGAGAGCAGGGAGAGAATCGAGATTTGAAAGAGAGATCGAGAGCTGAGAGAGAAGGGGATGGAGGGAGAGAGATAGCGGAAGAGAGCTGAGAGAGAGAGAGAGAGAATAAACCTTCGACGATGACTTGGACGACGACGCTAGGATCAACGATGAGGCTGTGACCGATGACGACGAGGCTGGGTCGACGATCGACGAGGCTGGGCTGACGATCGACAATGACCGAGCTGCTGCTTCTTCCTCTCCTCGCCGGAGTCGGCGGCGAAACAAAATTGATGGAGATCGAGAGAGTAATGGGAAGATAAAAGAGGGATTATGGTTTTAAGGGTTAACGAGGTCGGGTCGGGTCGGGTCGGGTATCAATAACAAACCCAAACAAATGATGTCGGTCGACATTGAATCGGCCGACATTTGGATATCAGCCGAAATGTCGGCGACATATACCCAATTTCGAAATTCGAAATTGGTTTCCAATTGCGTGTCGGCCACGTCTTCAAACCGAAATTTCAGCCGAAATGTCGAAATTTCGGCCGAAATTTAAAACATTGATTGTATTTAATTAGGATTAGTAGTATTTGATTAGGAATAACAGTAGTCTTTAATTAGGAGTAGGAGTAATATTGTCTTTTGTTAGTTTACTTTTTATTTATTTCTTTATGAGTTCTTTTATGATTAGGAGAAAGTCACAAGTAGTACATATGGCCTTTGGCTATATAAACGCTTGTATGATTTTATTTTAAGGCAATGAATAAGTTAAAATTTTTGAAACCCTAAATTTGTGTCTCTTGAAATCTTTGTGTGTCATGTATGAAGTGAGAGAGTGATTCTCCAGGGTGTAAGACCCGAAACCCTAATATCTTTCCCAATTATCATAAACTGTAATTCTATCTTCCCCAATTCCACCACAAACCCTAGTTTCTCCCTTCCATCCTGCGTCAAGATGCTAGAAACATTACATTTTGCCTCTCTCCTTGTTTTCAATTTTTTTTGTAGGTTTCAGTATGGTCATCCATTACTCACCGAAACTTATCAAAACTGATTGATACCAAATGTGTACTAACCAAAACTTAGTAAATCAAAACTTCAGGTCAATTTTAGGACTGTTCTAACTGAGATCGAGACAGAACCGATGGAAACCTCATATGATGGAAAAATAGAGATGATTTTGCTTGAATCCTCACAATCTCAGTCATACTTGTAAATCACCTAGAGGGGGGGTGAATAGGTGATGATGCTAATCTAGAAACTAAATGCGCTAAATGCGGAAGCTTAAAACAATTTTGCAATACACTTAATACAACCAACAAGTGTAGCCGAATTCCCCGTGAAGGGCTCTGGACTAACTCCTCTTGATTCCCCTAGATATGGGTTGAGGTGCTATATGAAGCTCTTGTGGTTAAGTATAAGTGAGGCACACACAAGCAATATGAATGATATGGCAATATGAATAATGCAATGCAACACAAGTAATAAATGATATGAAGATATGAATGATGCTTTGCACAAAAAAAAGAGAGAGTTAGGAGACAATGGATCAAACGCTAACAACAAGATATGTTTCGAGGTTCGAGCCCCTAACTCTACATCCCCGCCTTCACCACCGTGAAGGATTTTCAATCCACTATTTCCCACCGAGGGAACCTCCACCGAGGAGGATTTGTTACAACAAAGGGAGTACCGAACTCCTCTCTCAAACACCGCCTCACAACCGAGGGGTAGGCCCGTAGCCAAACAACCAACAAACACCTCTACCGAAGAGGGTATACAAAGCAAACTCCACCTCTCACTAGAGGGAGCAAACCACAATCTCAACCTCTATCAAAGAGGGAGCAAACCAATTACCCGATCAACCTCTACCAAAGAGGGATACAACAAGAGCAAGGGTGTTTACAACAAGTGATTTCTTTTAACCACAACAATCTCTCTTTTCCACAAACAAAGATCCTAAATAGATTAGGATAGAAGATAGGCTCAAGTGTGGAAAACAAAGTGTTTTGATCAAAGAAAATCTCTTGGGAAAATACCAAATTGATATAGAAATGAAGAACAAGAAATCAATTCCCAAAAACTTGTTTTCTTTGAAAATAACAAAACACTTTAAAAACAAATAGATGAATCCTTTTGACACTAAAACTCTTTTGAAAACTTCTTTTAAACACCAAGAATAGAGAGAAATTTTAGCTCATGAAAACTTAGTTAAAAACACCAAGCAATGGGGTATTTATAGCCCCAAAACAAAACTAGCCGTTAGGCTGATCTGGCAGCCTGACAGGCTACCGGTCGGCCGGCCGGCCGACCGCCAACGGTCAGAAATGTGACCGTTGGGGCAACCCGATCGACCGTCCGGCCGACCGCCCAGATACAGAGAGCAGACTCTCTGATCCAGTCGGCCGACCGCCCAGATACAGAGAGCAAAGCTCTCTGGTCCGGTCGGCCGCCCGGCCGACCGTCCCTGAGACTGCCAAACGTACACAAGCCTGTGCACGTCGGTCGACCGCAAGGGTCGACCGGCCTTTGGTGCGGTCGACCTGTGCGGTCGACCGACCTGGCCTGTCAGCCACAGTCCTGGGTCAGAAACACATGTTAAAAATATTTCTAAAAAATCTTTTAAGTCTTGTAAAAATACCCAAAAATAGTTTTATCATATTGCATTGATACATAAACATGTGATAAAAAGTTTAGCTCAAATATCAAGCATATGAAACTATTTTTGTGTTTAAACATTTTTACCAAAAATCAAAACTTGTATTTTATCAAACTTGAATTTTTCAATACATGAATAGGAAAGTCAAAATAAGTTTGTTTAAAAGTTAAGCATGCATGTATAGAAAGAATACATCTACTATACATAAACCAATTAAACTTGTTTTGATTAACTATTCATGAAAACAAATATTGGTTAAACCAAAAACCGAAAAACCATAAAACGTGTGTGTTGTGCACTTGAGCATATCAACTATTCTTATCTGTACACATGGATCTAAAACACACTAAACTAAATTAGGATACCTAAGTCTTCTTGACGATCTTCATCTTCAAGTCGACTCGGTCCAAAACTCTGTGATCCAACGAGCAAGGCTATGTATCATCTTGATGCTCGGCCCTGGAATCACCATGTGAAGCCTTCCAAACTCCTCTTTTTGAAGCAATCACCAACTAATATCTTGCTTAATGATCTGAAACTAAAATCACGAGATTATTAGTAAGCATAACTACATGAGTTAATCATCATCAAAACTAGAGAGGAAGGCCTCCGGGCCAACAATACTGTATATTGTTGATTATCTTCAACATAAGACTCTACAATGTATCTAAACTGGCTCTAATTAAGTTTGAGTTCAAACAAGTGCCTCTAAATACTACTTTCCTCATCCCTGAGTTTGGAATTTTGGAAGGTTTCATGCTCTAAATGTAAATATAAAAGAGAGAGAGAGACAACGGCCACAACCTATAATGGTTGCGAGGCCTCAACTTATAAATTTTAGAGAAATAAAGTATAACTACATGTTAAGTTGTGGAGTTCAATTATCACCTTGACGATTTGTCACCCCATACAAAATCACAACTGCTACAAAATTACTTTGAGAAGTTTCTCTTGCTGATCTCGGAGCGAAGGAGAAGCACTCCTGGTAAAAAGCTTGGGCAAGTTTGGAGTTTCAGGTTGAGGGCAAGGTAGGAGTCTTGCTCCGGAGTAGCAGCTTGGTATCACTCCAGAGGAGTACTCCGAAGCATCTAAGCGGAGGAACACTCCGAAGCGATAATGCAGAGCAGCACCACAGAGATGCATAGCGGAGAAATGGTCCAGGCTGAAAACTTTGTAGCCCGTGAATTTAGGGAACACGTCAAGGGCAGTTTGGTGAGTTCATAACTTGTAACCCTAATTTTCTCTATAAAAAGATTCGTCACTAGGGATATGTGTGTATATGCCATTATAAATACAAAGCGATTGTGAGGTTCTCTCTTCTTCTTTTGTTATCTCTCTGATAATGTAGTGGATTTGCGTACGCCTTCGTGATTTTCTCCGATTTAGATTTTTTATGTAAAATTCTAGTGTCTTTCATTATATATTTTAAGTACTACTGATTCTTAACAAGCTAACTAAATTTCATTCTCGTCGATTGGAATACCATCTTCAGATACAATTTTCAATCCTTTAATAAACTAGTACAAGGTCTGGTTCTTTTTCCTTGAGGATATTCTTCAATGCATTGTTATACCCAAGGCGATATACCGCAAAATGGTATTCAGTCGTCTCCTCTCTCGCCCACTCCAGCGGAAGGCGATGCTCCTTCTCGAAATGTTCGATTCAAAGAGAACACGTCTTCTTAATTCCTCTTATAGAGGCTTGTGTGGATACCTCAAAGAGATTCCTCAGTTCAGCTCGATTGTGTTTTTCTCTCTTTACGTGATGCTTGAAGTCCTCCGTCTGGGTCTCCTGCAGAGTATGGTTGATATAATTTGCATGGTGGAGTTGATTGCAAGTGCCATTCTTCTGATCTATCTGTTTTATGAATACCTTTAATCGAGAATTTTCTTTCATGTCCACGATGTCCTGGAGATTTGATTTAGTCGCAAATCTTCATCATCTTCAGGAAGTTGCTCAATTAGTTTTTGGGCATCTTCTAACTTTCTTCCTTGGCAACAGCTTGGTTTGCATATGCGTTCATGACAGCGAGGTCCTGAATAAAGAGGAAGCAGATTACAGAATTAATTGTCTTGCTAGTCAACACAGGTGATTTCACAGTAGCGGGCGAAAGTGCTCTTTAGGCAATTCGAGGATGTCGAAAGAAGGAAGTTTTCCGAAGACATTTCTGCATCTTTGAGGGACGATGAGAGAAGGGAAGAATACTTTTTGCTAAGAAAATTTCTTAGTCCTTGCTCCGGGTCGTTGCAAGCAAAGAACATTATGCAAATGCAAGTATTTGTTTCTAAAGTAATAGTTGTCGCAACTCATATTGCATCAAAATCTTTTAATATGTGTTGACTTCCAACCTGTGAAAATTTTTTGCTCAAAAGAAATATATGAAACACAAAGCCAATGTGCAATTTACCCATAAAACTAGACATGCTCCATCCCCAGTAACCTCAAGGTGATGCCTCAATTATGTTGTTAAATGATGGACAAAACCATTAAGTCCCCTCTTTGACTGATGATAGATACTCTCTCTTGCTTTAGAATTTAAAAAAACAAAAATAGCCCACTATTACATCCTATTGATATTTGATCCTCATCCTGACGATAGAAACTCATATTTTTTACTCAAGAAAGAAAAGAAAACCCAAATTATCATTCCAAACTAGGTTTTTTTTTTTTTCCTCTGATTGTTATTTCAGGTGGAAATGGGGCTTTAGCCCCAAAGGTGAATTATTGCAATAATAATGAATGTGAAGTTACAAGGAAGAGGGGCGGGGATTGGGAGGAGGAAAGGATACAGTCAAAGAAATATAGATGCCGAGTAGACAACAGACTGTGACGACTTCTAGCATTTATAAAGAGGGGAGTGAGATCGCCAAAGGCGCGCACTAAAGAGATGAGATCCTACCCTCGAGCTTCATGATGGATGAAGATTTAGCTCGGAAGACCCTTTGATTCCGTTCGAGCCAAATTACTGAAATGATGACATTGACAACACAAACACATAATTTCTGATTGTTCCAAGCATATCTTGATTACTTGCAGGAAATTGAAGCTAGAATGATGTGGATTAAATGCTCACACAACCCATGGTTCCTTCAAACCCCTTGGGGGGGACCAAGGGAAGTGGTTTTGGGCGTGATCTTGGGGAATGGTAAGTGAAATTAGTTTCATTGCTAATTAACCTTTAACCTAATCAAACTAATAGGGAAGTGGGCTTTTTGATCATTTTATTTATTTAGTAATTTATTTTTTGCAGGGGGGCTTGATAATTTCTTGAGTGTGAAACAGGTGACAGAATACACATCAAGTGACACCCATAGCTCTGAAAAAACTTCCGTCCGAAACACCTTGATGTAATGTCTATAAATTCCATGATGTTGAGAAATATTCACAATTGAACGATTTTATTATCTTGGTTGCTCTTTAGTTTATTAAGGACTTTTGTGGGTTTAAATTAAAGTCTCTATCACTGCACTAAAACTACAAAGTTAAGATAAGGGTTAAGGTATTTATATTTTAACACACGTTTGCAAGTTGAGCGTTCTTTTAATGTGCCGAAACCTGGAGTTTTCGCTGTAGCGATATTTTTGGTTTTAAATCCGTTATTTTATGCGCGCCCGGTGAGATTTGAACCTAAGTTGCTCTGATGTCATATTAAAGTCCTTCGAGGTTAAGACGAGGGTTGGGTATCCAATATGAATGTAATTTTATTTTCTTTTTTGAGAACATAATAAAGTTTTAATGTTGGTTGCTCTGGACGGGAGAACTAGTGAGGTGCACTACTCGAAAACGATGAATGGGAAAACTAATGTTGATGGTCACACATCTGAAGTGTGGATGTCAGGAACATTTGTTTCACTTCTCATCATGTCCTTGGATCAGTCTTTGTTCAGTACCTCCAGTAATGCAGAGGATTGTCGTGGAGAAAATTGTAATCAAGGAATTTTTTTTGGTTTGAGACAGCATAGAACAGGTGCTTGATGTCTTCCAATATGTTTCTATTGCATATTGTTGTTTAGATCAATTAGAACCTAAAATCTCATTGGAACATACAAGTTGAGCCTTTAGAGTACATTGATGAACATCAATAATTGGAACTTCAAAGAGAAGATGAATGAAGAATATTTTTCTTTTAAGCCTCATGAATCTCTTTAATATATAAGAATGGGAGTCGAAGCTTGAGGAGATTTCTAGTGGAGAAAGTAATAGAAGTTTCTTCAAAGAGTTGTGACAAGCCCATGATGCAATCTAAACAAAACACAAAATATGGAATTCATTAAAAAAGTACTTAACGAAACAAGAGCTTGGGTCGAAATCAAAACAAAACAAACAATATGGAATTCATTAAATATCAAACATCAAAGATGTAGGCTTGCATTCAACACAATACATGATGCAATCTAAAATCATGTTACCATAGATCAGAATGATCAGTGTTATGACTGTACTACTTTTGAAGGCTGTGCAATCTGCAAAACCAACTTCATCAAGATAAAATATGGTTCATACGATTATGAAAGTTGTCAAATATTGTTCATATTAATTAGTCCATTGAAATTAAAAAAAAGGTTCAACAAGCCCAGCAAACAGGATAACAATATGATGCAGTAATTACAGTGTCCGAAAGGGAATAATAACCAGAGGTTGTAACATAACAAAAAATTCATCAGGAGCTTGCTGCTGCTGATTCCCCTCGCTGCTTGTTAAGTACTTCCTACAGAATACGATCATTGTACGAATAGGTAGTAAGAGTTTCTGCTTGTACAGGCCCCGGCAGCAGAAACGTGACAGAGAATAAACCCGGATCCTGTATACCTTTTGCAACTGTGTTGAGTATTTGATAGCATCCAGATGCAACTGCACTTCCTGGTGTTGTTTCTCCATGTACTGTAACCTCTCCCAATGGCTTCACCTCATAATCGAAAGTAGCTGCACGGTAGAATGCGCACTTGTAAAGAGAAAGAAAAGAATCCAAATAGATAATTGCCTCTTTCTTTTTCAAAACATTCAAAAAATTGAACGCGACAATCCATTTTAAAAATGAATAAATAAAACCGGAGAGAGAGAAGAGTGTGTTGGAAAGAGAGAGTTTACTGATGGGTAAGTTGATAAGTATCGTCGAGGGGTCGTCGAGTGATCGCCGAGGAAGTTGACGACGAAGACGAAGGGAAACAGCAGCAGAAAACAAGCCAACAGCAGCAGGTGCAGGTTAGCCGGTCGACCGGCGTGCACAACGTGCACAAGGAAAGAGCTCGGTCGACCGCCCGGTCGACCGACTGAAAGTACCCAACTCTCTGTTGGGCACCCGGTCGACCGACCGGTCGACCGGAGGAAGGGTCGGTCGACCGCCCGGTCGACCGACAAGCGGGTGCGGGCTGCGAGTGCAGATTCGAAAATCTGCTTGTATTTAAGGGTTGGCTGTTTTCTAGGGTTTGTATCTTGTAGAAGATCCTTGAGAAGGAAAAGGCTGGAGCTCTCTTGCATTCAAAGAGGCTGCTAGCCATTGTAATCTTCTTCCAAGTAAATTAATCTCTCTTCTGATTGCCCCGAGGACGTAGGCGTTGAGGCCGAACCTCGTTAAATTGGTTGTTTGCGTGTGTTCTTTTCTCCGGTGATTGTTTTGTGCTGTTTTGTGATAGTTCTTCGTGCGTGGGAGATTCAAGGAGGGATCCTCTATCGGGTTGTTGCTGTTGTGAGGCACAACAGAGTGGAGTGGGAAGCTGGCATCTATTCAGAAAGAATAATGATAAGATTTGTAATCCATAAGAAAACTAAGAAACTATTCTGGCTGCCATTTGATTAAATAAAACCCAAAATAGAACAGATAAGATGCACAACATAATACACTTGTTGAGTTCATAAGAAGGGGACATGAAATTAAACTGAAATATAGCCTGACAAGGAAGTGTATTACAGTTTTCCAAGGAATTTTCTTTTCAGTACAGTCACGCATGAAATTATTGTCACGAATCATAATTGTTAGGATTTTTTTCAGTTACCAAAATGAATTTCATGTCAAGAAAATGTTAGAACCAACATTTGGATTAATAGAGATGATCTAAGGATGTTTTTTTTCAAAGAAAAGTAGCGTATTTCTTATTAATAAACATCCAATTAAACCAACTAGTGAATAAGCATGTAAATATTTATAACTATGCAAGAACTGACATAACCCTGTTATGGAAAGATTTGATGTTATAAATATGTTATGACAATGGGCCAACTACAGTGGATGTGAAGGCTTATAGTCTGAGAATTGATGTGACCCAGAACATAGTAGAATCTTGGATCTAAACTCATTTAGCCACCATCCGTCTTTCATCTTATTCCATGTGGGACTAAACTTATCTTGTAATACCCACTTGCATGCTTAGATTCGATCAGTTACCAAACGTTTACTCCCTAAAAGAAAAAAACCTTTGAACCATACATAAATGCGCTAAAAGGAGTAAGGAATCATGCTGCACACTTGCAACTCAACCAAGGATGGGGAATAAGTTTTTACCAAATTTCTATTAAGTTGTGGAGCCTAATTTTTGTCATGACGATTTGTCGCCTATGCAGAGTTATTACAAGAATCGATAGTATAGAGTCTCGCTTAGAAGCTCGACAAGTTCGGAGTTTCAGGTGACAGCAAGGTCGGAATCTCACTCCGGAGTAGCACTCTAAAGCATCACAGCAGAGGAGCACTCTGAAGCATCACTCCATAAGAGTACTCTGAATCATCTAAGCAGAGGAGCACTCTGACTCGACAGTACAAAGTAGCACCGTGGAGATGCATAGTGGAAAAGCAGTCCAGTCTGGAAGCTTCATAGTCCGTGAAACTAGAACTTGTCAAGAACAGTTTGGTGATTTCATAACTTGAACCTCTAGTTTTTTCTATAAAAGGAGATGTCCGTCATTAGGATTAAAAAAGTGTGTGTTTTTCATTGTAAATACAGAGCGGATGTGAGGTTCTCTCTTCTTCTCCTGTAATCTCTCTGATAATATAGTAGATTTGCGTGCGGCTCGGTGATTTTTTCCTGATTTGGGTTTTCTACGTAAAATTTCTATGTCTTTGATTATGGATTTGATCGGTGTTTTTTTTTCTTTCCAATTCGCTTTCTCAACAATTTCTTGATATATACTAATTCCATATGCATTATGGTATCCCCTATTAATCTCATGAGGGCAGCCTTGCACCAATCATGCAAAGTGTAAGGACATAAAAGTCAGTCATAATTGTGTCAGACACTGCAATGCTAGCTGCTTCTGAGGTTAAACATCTTTCAAGATGTGTGCCTGATCAAGGGCTTCTCTAGAAACTATGTATCAGTCTTGGATCCTCAACATCATCTAGTAAACTGTAAGATTTTTATGACACTAATCATTTTCACATTAAGTTCAGAAAGCTCAACATGGAGCATATAAATTTGATGGACGTTCACACAAATATGTATACATAGACTAACCATTTAAGAATCTGCCTTTATTTAAAATCTTATGCTATTAAGTTAGAAGGTAAAAAAAGAATATCAAACCAGAATTAAGGGGCAAACAATGTTCATTTGGCATCCTCCAAATCTCTCTAAAGAATTAAGGATATGGATTTTTTGATTCACCCTTCTAAAAGTTAAATTTGCATAAAAATTTACAAACAATTAATTAGATGGTATAGGAAGGTATTATCCATACATTACGTAGCATTTAAAATTTTATTTGTCTCCAAAACGGCATGTTTCATGGACATAAACACAATACAACACAACACACTGACACAACAAATTATAAAAAGTACTTACAAAAACATAATTATCATCTCTAACATTGACACGTGTCTGACACGAATGACTCCACATTTAAAGCGTTCATGCTACGCAGCCAGAAGTAAGCGATTGGTGCAATTCCTTCTAGACGTAATAGAGAAATAAATCTAATGTGCTTTTTCATAGATTTCCATCAACACCAAAATTTTTGCATTAACTGTAAAATTTCATGCGCGAGTGGGATGATTTTTTCTGTATGCGCATTGCATGTGCCCAAGGATCTAGTTATATTAACAACAACACCCCCACCGTACGCCCACGGACTGGTTAAAGAACAAAATTAGGCAACAATAAAGATTGCTTAATGAGTTCTGAAACTTTGAACCCCAGCACACCTGATTTCTATGAGATATATTTGGAAATGAATATAAATTAACCTGAAAGTGTAAGCTATTAATAGTTGCAAAAAGACATGTGGCCAAGACATGTTTTATTAGGGCACGAAGTTCTCTGATCCCTTTTCGTAAAATAAATAAATTAAAAAATAAATCTGTTCGAGTCCTAAGAACTTCATTAAAAAAATTAGTCAACTTGCAAACTGACGGTAAAAGAATCCAAATGTGAGTAGCAGACTCGAAGACAGGATCCCGAGTCCAAGATAATGATAATGTATAATACCTAGAAACTAAAAGCACTTTTTCAGATCTTAGAAGAGTAATATACACAATATTAAAATATTGGTCTATCTAAGAAGCCCCTTTATGATAATATTTTCAAGTAGAATTTTCTGAACTACAAAGTAAAAACTTTGATGAATGGATATAAGTGCATCTCCTGTCTGACCTTATTTCTACTCAGCATCCTCATAAATTTTAGACAATTAAAGATATGTTGAGCATTGAGAATTGATTTATGAAACATATATAGTACTATATGTTTCCTAACATTCCCTTAACATGTTACATGAATACATTGCAATTGTAGTCAAAGCCGATACACATACTAGCATGCAAGTAAAATATAATACGACTTATTTGAAGTTGAAACCTAAACAAGATTACCAGTACATGATTTCACTTTTTTTGAACCACGATTGGCTTCAAACTCAGCAACATCTTGGGCATAGTAACGTTGTAACTCTTTGCACAAACTACTTATTTTTTGCAGAAGGATACTCATGTCACACAAGGTTTGGTAATATCCAGGTCTTTCACTTATTTCTCACTGATCATGTTGTGGAATTCAAGTTAGGTTGCATGATATGCGTTATTCGCCCACATCCAATTAGCTAAAGTTATAAGATAAAATATTAATGGTATTAGAGTACATGGTTTTAAGAGTCTTGGATTTATGGCGAACAGGTACATATAGTAAAAGTCACATCTGTGTTGAAAATTTATCAAATACTAAGGGATACATGTCCAATATGTCTTTTGATATCTCATAAAATTTATTATATATATAAGATAAATTGAAATCTGTTAGACACTTAGATAAGACTTCAAAGTAAAAGTGATTATTAATTGATGAAGTTCATGATTCAATTTGATTTGACATTGTATTGATGAAATACATGATTCAATTCAATTTGATTTGACAGTTGTAATGATACATCATGGACTACTATCCGAGAGCTTCTATTGCTCTGCTTGTCTAGATAATGGAGTTGATAGATGCATTCATTAAGTTGCAATGCTGATACTATTGAATGGAATATTGAATGTGAAATGTGCTAGTTTATCTCTTGCCTTTTGTGTTGTTATAGTCGTATTTTTGTTTATCATTTATATTGCAGATGAAAGACAAGTACTAATAGCGACATAAACTCAGAGTATATTTATCCTTGTTGTATCATTTATTAATTTTTAAGATTAATGTGTGTTATCGAGTTTCTATCCTACTTTACAGTATCATATCGCACATATGCATCTTACTTAGCATCATTGACAACTTAAATATATCTATATACGTTACTAGTACATCGTCTTACCGTTGGAGGAATTCCACGTGGCACCAAGGCCCACATGAGAAAGGATCAAAGTTGCATGAAATAACATTAAAGATAACATTCAAATAAGCGTTATTTGAATAAAACTTTCAAAGAAAATAGTTATTAAACAACTTCCAATAATATTAGTTAGTAAACAGCTTCCAATAATATTTTGAATCATATAGATCAAATAATGAAACTATGAGAACGAAATTCTCTCCGATGATTATGGACAGTGATATAATCTAGATTACATTCCAAACTAGAGCTTCTTAAGAATCCACGGCATGCATTTGAGGTCAATATGCAATCAAATCAGCATTCCCTAGAAACAGTAAACTGAAATGTTTTTCCTCTTCTTTCAATGGCTTAGATTGTTACCTCAGAGTGATATCCATTGACCATAACAAATATTTTCATCGTAACCTCAGATAAGATGACATCCATTATTCCTCTTTTTCAATATGAGTGTTACTCTCTCGTTGCATGAAGTTTAAAAAATCTAATTGATCGATCTATTAGGTCCCCCATGTTCCAGTTGGCAATCTACATATTCTGTTAAGACTCATTTCCCAATAATTGCATAGGTTATGAAATTATGTGTGGGAGTTTTGTCAACATCTAATTGCTATCTGATGATGCTGATGAATTCAAGACTGTTATGGAACCATTCATTTTTCTTTATTTTTTGTTGCAAACTGGAAAAATATAATTGCTGCAGAAGAATTTTCTGTTGGAAATAAGAGAACTATAATGCGGATTAAATTAAACCATGGATCAAAAAATTCATATACATCTCAAGCAATTGAATGCATAATAATAAAACATCTATATATGCACTAGACCTGAAGCCATTGAAGGTTGAATGGAAGATGAGAATCCTTGTGATTAATGGAAGAAGAAAACCTTGATCTTTCTTTTTGCTTTGAACCTGCAAACCCTAGTGCAATTGATCCTCCTCTCTCTATCTCCCTCTTTCACCACAAAACCCCAAAAAATTCTGTTAGTGATGGATATTCCTCAGAATAAGGAAACAGTCTGTGTCTTTCACGGGAGGAGAGAAGTGAGTCTCTTAATTGCAAATAATCACCCACGATAAAACCACCCATCATGGTTCTTTCATACCCCAGGTGACTATTAAAAACTATACACAATTGTCATTTTAATATGGGCATAACATCATATCAGTTAATCTTTTATTAGGAATCCAATATTAATCAAGGTTGAGTGGGCCACCATGATGTGAGATTAACATTCTCCCACTTAGACCACTAACCGATTAGGATAAAACTTTAGAAGACAAATAAAAGAAAAGACTCATTTTCAAAACATTTTGACTCCATTGGATTCCATACTGAAAAACTTGACACGTGATCACGAATTTAAAACAAACAATAACTGATAAGCCCAAATATGAAATACTATAATACCGCAATTAGCTTGGACCACCAATGCGAGTCATAGCGGTTATACAACATCCATGTCATACTCCCTTCTATGCACCACAACATTGATAACCCTTACTAATTGAGTCCATAACCATAATGACCCCTGTAATTGTCTTGTAAAGACATTTCCTGTTTAACAAACATCCATACATAATATGTGCACACATAATTGGATAACAGGAAACACAGGAACAGAACTTTTATTTGTACAATAATGTCAATTACATAAGTACCAAAATACACATTTACAGATTGCCCAAAAGACCCATTCTTACAACGTGTTCCTTGAATGTCTTTGGAGGCAATCCCTTTGTCATTGGATCAGCAACCATTAAAGTGGTACTTAAACTTACAATTGACACTTTCTGTTTCTCAACTCTTTCTCTAACCACCAAGTACTTAAGTTCTATATGTCTAGAACCATTAGAGTACTTACCATTCTTAGAGAAGAATACGGCTGCTGTATTGTCACAATATATCGTCAGCGGCTTGGCAATAGAGTCAACTACACCAAGTGCTGAGATGAAATTCCTTAGCCATAATGCATGATTTGTGGCCTCAAAACAAGCTATGAACTCAGCCTCCATCGTGGATGAAGCAATAATGGACTGCTTCACACTCTTCCACGAGATTGCCCCACCTGCTAGCAAGAAAATAAATCCTGAGGTAGACTTCCTGCTATCTGGGCAACCACCAAAATCTGAGTCTGAATAGCCGATCACCTCCAACTGATCTGATCTCCTGTATGTGAGCATATAGTCCTTTGTCCCTTGAAGATACCGCATAACCTTCTTAGCCAACTTCCAGTGCTCCATTCCTGGATTGCTTTGATATCTTCCCAACATCCCAACAGCAAAGCTGATATCTGGCCTGGTACAAGTGCTTGCATACATCAAGCTCCCAACAGCTGATGCATACGGAACTTTCTGCATTTGACCCTTTTCTAAGTCATTTCTGGGACACTGGCTACCACTTAATCTGTCACCCTTCTGAATGGGTGCAGGACTGACTGAACACATTTCCATATGAAATCTTTCCAAGACTCGATTGATATACCCTTTCTGAGACAATCCTAGCAATCCTTGAGATCTATCCCTGAAGATCTCTATGCCAATAACATAATTTGCCTCACCCATATCAACCATCTGAAAATTCTTGGTAAGATAGCTTTTAGTTTCATACAGCAAACCAAGATCACTACTGGCTAACAAGATGTCATCTACATACAGAACCAGAAAAATAAACTTGCTCCCACTGATCTTTAGATATATACACTGATCAACAGTGTTTTCTGTAAATCCAAAAGAGGTAATGGTATCGTTAAACTTTATATACCATTGCCTGAAAGCTTGTTTAAGTCCATATATAGATTTCTTTAATTTGCAAGCCAAGTGTTCTTGTTCTTTAATTGCGAACCCTTCAGGTTGCTCCATGTAGATATCCTCATCCAAATTTCCATTTAGAAAAGCAGTTTTCACGTCCATTTGATGTAACTCCAAATCATAATGAGCTACAAGTGCCATAATGATTCTAAGAGAATCCTTCTTTGATACTGGAGAGAAGGTCTCTGTATAGTCAATGCCTTCTTTCTGAGTGAAACCTTTGGCCACAAGTCTAGCCTTATATCGTTCGATATTGCCTTTAGAGTCGCGCTTGGTCTTAAAGACCCATTTACACCCGACTTTCTTACAGTTATAAGGCAATTCAACGAGATCCCAGACTTGGTTTTGGTCCATAGATTTCAACTCATCTTTCATAGCATCAACCCATTTACTAGAATCATTGCATTCTATGGCTTGTGAAAATGAAACTGGATCTTTATTAATCCCAATATCATAGTCAGATTCCTGTAGATATACCACATAATCATCTGAAATGGCAGATCTTCTTTCCCTTTGAGATCTTCTCAAAGCTGCCGGTTGTGGTGGTTCTACAATATTTTCAATGGGAATATCCTCATGGAGTGGTGAACCAACATTAACTTGCTGTTCTGGTATCTCAACTTGATGGTCAAGCTGAGGGACAACAATTTCTCTTGAAGGAAAGGGTATTGGGATATTTACCCTTACCACTTCAAGATCTACCTTTCTTGGTTCAGCACTCCCACTAATTTCACCATTTTCCAGGAATCTGGCATTACCAGTTTCAACTATTCTTGTACTATGGTTAGGACAATAAAATTTGTATCCCTTAGACTTATCTGGATAACCAATGAAATACCCAGATATTGTTTTTAAGTCTAATTTCTTTTCTTGTGGATTATATATTCTAACCTCTGCTGGACAACCCCAAACATGTAAATGTCTTAAACTGGGTTTCCTACCAGTCCACAACTCGAAAGGAGTTGTTGGGACAGCCTTACTAGGAACCCTGTTTAAAATATACATAGCAGTCTTTAAGGCTTCATTCCATAATGAATTGGGTACATTTGAGAAGCTCATCATGCTCCTAACCATATCCATAAGTGTTCGGTTCCGCCTTTCAGCAACACCGTTCTGCTGAGGCGTACCTGGCATTGTGTATTGAGCACAAATGCCATGCTTTTCTAGAAATTTGGCAAATGGGCCAGGATGTTGTCCTGACTCATCATATCTACCATAAAATTCACCACCTCGATCTGATCTTATGATTTTAACCTTTCTATCTAATTGTCTCTCGACTTCTGTAATGAACACCTCTAGGATGTCAACAGCCTGAGACTTTTCATTAATTAGATACACATAACCATAACGTGACAGATCATCTATAAAGGTAATGAAATATCTCTCTCTCCAGTAAAACATGGAATAGAGAGTGGTCCGCAAATATCTGTATGAATTAATTCCAGGAGTTCTTTACTTCTTGTGGCACCTTTCTTAGTGTGTTTGGTTTGCTTTCCTTTTATGCAATCCACACACACATCAAAATCAGTGAAGTCTAGGTTATCCAAAATCTCAGTCTTCACTAATCTCATAATTCTATTCCTGGAGATATGCCCCAGTCGTCTATGCCACAAGATTGAGAATTTTTCATTTATTAAGCCACGTTTTATACCAACATTCGAATGCAGAGATAATAAAGATTGTGCAAACTCATCATTCAATGAAATTTTATATAAACCATCACATAAAATTCCATGTCCAACCGGAATTGAATTATACATTAAAGAGAGTTTTCCACAACTAAACAAAACAGAATATCCAAAAACATCTAATTTAGATAATGACATTAAGTTTCTTGAAATCGAAGGTACATAAAAAGTATCCTCAAGATCCATCTGATGACCCGTCTCCAAGAGTAGTCGATAAACACCAACATATTCGACCTCCACTTTGAGACGGTTCCCCATAAAGACGAATCTCTCACTTTCCTTCGGTTTCCGGGTTGTAAGGAATCCCTGCATTGAATTAGTTATGTGAGTTGTGGCTCCAGAGTCAATCCACCAAGTATTAGAAGGAACTTCAGCAAGATTTGATTCAAAACATACAAAAGAAAGATTTGTACCTTTCTTTTCGAACCAAGCTTTCCTCTTGTTGCAGTCCTTCTTCACATGTCCTTTTCTGCCACAGAAGTAGCATTTGACAGTGAAAGCTTTTCTATGACCTTGGTTACTTTCCCCATGGTCATTTCCTTTCTTTGATGGAAATCTCTTACCTCTTCCATATTTACTTTTCTTATGGATACCTCCTGAAGTTACTGCCAACACTTAGTGCTGTCCTTCTTGCCTCAGTCTCACCTCCTCTTGTACACACATACCAGTTAGCTCATTCAAGTTCCACTTATCCTTATGAGTATTGTAGTGGATCTTGAATGGCCCAAATTGAGAAGGAAGCGAGTTGAGGATGAACTGTACCAAGAAGGACTCATCCACTTTCATTCCCAGTGATCCTAGCTTAGCAGCCTTATCAGTCATGTTTAGAATGTGTTGCTGAACTCCTCTATTACCATCATATTTCATGGTGGTAAGTTCAGCCATTAGGGTGCCAGCTAATGACTTATCTGCAGACTTAAAACGGTCTTTAACCGCACTTAATAGTTCAGATGCATTAGTTGTAGGAGGGAGTGAAGTCTTGATGTTATTAGCTATGGTCATCTTTATGAACATAAGACTGAGCCTATTAGACCTTTCCCAAGCTTTGGCATGGCTGACCTGTTCTGCTGTACTCTCAGCAGTTACTTCATCAGGTTTATCAACTGTTAGAGCCATGTCTAGGTCCAAAACACCCAGTGTAAGCTGTACATGTTCAAATCACTCTGAAAAGTTGGTACCATCCAAGGCTGGAATGCTAGTGGCATGAGTGTGAAGGGAAGTAGGGACGTTCACTGAAACATAATAGGACATTGCTCACATTAGGGCCACTAATCAATACATCAACTTTAAATTAATTAAGATGAACTATTGATATCACTTTGATTTCTCCTTTGGGCGAAACCTAAGCATATCTAGTGTTCACTCTTTAGGTGAGAACTTTTATCACCTATGTAGGTCTAATATAATTTATGTCACTTAGTTAGTAAGTCATGTTACCTTGGGTATCCAATTCCACACCACTAAGTTACATAAATTATACTATCCTACCCCGGTTCATAATTATTTGAAAGAGACTTTCCTTTGGGCCAGTCCCAATCTCCTAACTAGAACCGCCATCGAGAATATTATTGTCTTTTATGTCTTCCTCATTGACAAGTCTTTTATGTAGTTGTATATTCATAAGCTTTACTAACATAGGTCACTTTGGCAACTACTAAATCAATAAGCCTTATGAATACAAAACTAACCAATAATATTCTCTAATTCTTTTATTTGAGTAAAGCCATAATATCTCAATACATTACTTGACCAAGCATCAATCTATATTAACACAATAACTTAAATGTGTAACATACTTTAATGATTGAATATTAACAAACATTAGTCGACTACAAGAAAAGATTAGTCGACTTGGGTCAAGTCAAGTCGACTACACATTTGGTCTAGTCGACTAGGGCAAAAGAAATTAGTCGACTATACCCATATTATAAGTCGACTACTAAATTTATCAGTCGACTTTACAATTAATTAGTCGACTCCTGAATCCAACAGAAAGTTCTCAATTCTCGGGTCACCGAATTAGTCGACTTGAAAATATGATTAGTCGACTATACCTTAATTAGTCGACTAGTCATAAATTCAACTAAAAATCAAGTCGACTCCTGCAGCAAACAGCGACTTGCAAACTTTCTGGAAAGGAGATTAGTCGACTATACATTGGGATTAGTCGACTAATAGACGACGAAGCAGTTATCAAAGGCAGTTTCTGCTTAGTCGATTTTAATCCCAAAATTATCAAAAATTAGGGTTTTCAATTCCTTTGATTTTGATCCCAATTTAATTGTATAATTAGAGGAATATGAACATGAATTAGGGCTATTAAATCCTCTACAAATTCTACAATTAAAAGATCAAAAAATTCAATTTTTATGAATTGTTAATCAAAATCCTAACTTTTCATAATTCCTAAATCCAAGATGTATTGATTCTTTAAGCCTGGCTCTGATACCAAATGTTGGAAATAAGAGAACTATAATGCGGATTAAATTAAACCATGGATCAAAAAATTCATATACATCTCAAGCTATTGAATGCATAATAATAAAACATCTATATATGCACTATACCTGAAGCCATTGAAGGTTGAATGGAAGATGAGAATCCTTGTGATTAATGGAAGAAGAAAACCTTGATCTTTCCTTTTGCTTTGAACCTGCAAACCCTAGTGCAATTGATCCTCCTCTCTCTATCTCCCTCTTTCACCACAAAACCCCAAAAAATTCTGTTAGTGATGGATATTCCTCAGAATAAGGAAACAGTCTGTGTCTTTCACGGGAGGAGAGAAGTGGTTCTCTTAATTGCAAATAATCACCAACGATAAAACCACCCATCATGGTTCTTTCATACCCCAGGTGACTATTAAAAACTATACACAATTGTCACTTTAATATGGGCATAACATCATATCAGTTAATCTTTTATTAGGAATCCAATATTAATCAAGGTTGAGTGGGCCACCATGATGTGAGATTAACATTTTCCCATCTTCAATTAGTAAAATGTTTGTCACAGTATGTATCCAGGAAAAGGTAACTGTGCACCAACGAGGAAAGCTGACTAGTTAGGCGTCACTGTAGCTCCGACAGAACTTGTAATTAACTTTAGGTAAAAAAAATTTCCAAATAATGCTTACTCATCGTTTTCTTCAATCATGTGTACCGCAGCGGACCAACATTACTATTCTAAAAAGTACCCAATATCGTTCTCTCTTCACTTCATATATCCAAACCCTTACAAAGCATATGTAACCTATTCAACACTCGTGCCATATACTTATCCACAGTCTTCACTAATTAGTTGGTTAGGGATCAACATATACAGTGTCTCAAAAATTTAAAGAAACAACATATATGTTAACAATTCTAACACCTTTTGAGCGAAAAGCTCCATCATGATGGTCAATAACTCACTCTCATGCTTCTATTCTTAATCCTGATGTAATCTGCAACGGATGATATGATGGGATATGTAAGATAATTAAACTGAACTATAATGCGGATTAAAATAAGCATGGATCTAGAATCAAAACATCTCAAGGAATTGAATGCATTCATAATTAAACAATACTAAAATCACCATACCTGAAGCCATTGATAAATTGAAGAAAGTAGATGGATGAAGACTATGATCCTTCTCTTTAATCCTGCAAGAAACCCTAATGCAGACCCTTCTTCTCTCTATCTCCTTTTCCTTTCACAACCTTGCCAATATGATGGATAACTCACACACTAATATGAGCGTAAGTTATTTTCTTTTCAGGAGGAGAGATGAGGGTCTCACATTTACAAAATAACCCCTGAGATAAAACCACCCATCATGATTCCTTTATACCTCATGGGATTATTATAACTTATATAAATGTTACTTTAATATGGGCATCTTTAATATCAGTTAACCTTAATTAGGAATCCAATTAATTAACCAAGGTTAAGTGGGCCACCCTAATGTGAGATTAACATTCTCCCACTTGGACCACTAACCGATTAGGTTAAAACTTTAGAAAACAAATAAAAAAAGACTCATTTTCAAAACATTTTTGACTCCATTGGATTCCATACTGAAAAACTTTGACACGTGATCACGAATTTTAAAAACAACAACTGATAAGCCCAAATTATGAAATACTGTAATACTGCAATTAGCTTGAACCACCAATGCGAGTCATAGCGGTTATACAACATCTATGTCATACTCCCTTCTATGTACCACAACATTGATAACCCTTACTAATTGAGTCTATAACCAAAATGACCCCTGTAATTGTCTTGTTAAGACATTTCCTGTTTAACAAACATCCATACATAATATGTGCACACATAATTGGATAATAGGAAATACAGAAACAAACTTTTATTGCGCAATATTGTCAATTATACAAGTACCAAAACATACATTTACAGATTGCTCAAAAGACCCATCCTAACAACATGTTCCTTGAATGTCTTTGGAGGCAATCCCTTGGTCATTGGATCAGCAACCATTAAAGTGGTACTTATACTTTCAATTGACACCTTCTGTTTCTGAACTCTTTCTCTAACCACCAAGTACTTAAGTTCCATGTGTCTGGAACCATTAGAGTACTTACCATTCTTAGAGAAGAAAACAGTTGCTGTATTATCACAAAATATCTTCAGCGGCCTAGCAATAGAGTCAACTACACCAAGTGCTGAGATAAAATTCCGTAACCATAATGCATGATTCGAGGCTTCAAAACAAGCTATGAACTCAGCCTCCATCGTGGATGAAGCAGTGATAGACTGCTTTACACTCTTCCACGAGATTGCCCCACCTGCTAGCATGAATATGAAGCCTGAAGTAGACTTCCTGCTATCTGGGCAACCAGTAAAATCTGAGTCCGAATAGCCGATCACTTCCAACTGATCTGATCTCCTATATGTGAGCATATGGTCCTTCGTCCCTTGAAGATACCGCATTACCTTCTTAGCTAATTTCCAGTGCTCCATTCCTGGATTGCTCTGGTATCTTCCTAACATCCCAACAGCAAAACTGATATCTGGCCTGGTACAAGTGTGTGCATACATCAAGTTCCCAACAGCTGATGCATATGGAACTTTCTACATTTGACCCTTTTCTAAGTCATTTCTGGGACACTGGCTCCCACTTAATTTGTCACCCCTCATAATGGGTGCACAACTGGTTGAACACAATTCCATATGAAATCTTTCCAAGACTCGATTGATATAACCTTTCTGAGACAGTCCTAGCAATCCTCGAGATCTATCCCTGAAGATCTCTATGCCAATAACATAAGTTGCCTCACCCATATCAACCATCTGAAAGTTCTTGGTAAGATAGCTTTTAGTTTCATACAGCAAACCTATATCACTACTGGCTAACAAGATATCATCCACATATATAACCAGAAAAATAAACTTGCTCCCACTGATCTTCAGATATATACACTGATCAACAGTGTTTTCTGTAAATCCGAAAGAGGTAATGGTATCATTAAACTTTATATACCATTGCCTGGAAGCTTGTTTAAGTCCGTATATGGATTTCTTTAATTTGCAAGCCAAGTGTTCTTGTCCTTTCTTTGCGAACCCTTCAGGTTACTCCATGTAAATTTCCTCATCCAAATCTCCATTCAGAAAAGCTGTTTTCACATCCATTTAATGTAACTCCAAATCATAATGAGCTACAAGGTCCATAATGATTCTAAGAGAGTCCTTCTTTGATACTGGAGAGAAGGTTTCTCTATAGTCAATGCCTTCTTTCTGAGTGAAACCTTTAGCCACAAGTCTGGCCTTATATCGTTCGATATTGCCTTTAGAGTCGCGCTTGGTCTTAAAGACCCATTTACACCCGACTTTCTTACAGTTATCAGACAATTCGACCATATCCCAGACTTTGTTATGGTCCATAGATTCCAACTCTTCATTCATAGCATCAACCCATTTACTAGAATCATTGCATTCTATGGCTTGTGAAAATGAAACTGGATCTTTATTTATCCCAATATCATAATCAGATTCCTGTAGATACACCACATAATCATATGAAATGGCAGATCTTCTTTCCCTTTGAGATCTTCTCAAAGCTGCCAGTTGTGGTGGTTCTACAACATTTTCAATGGCGATATCCTCATGGAGTGGTGAACCAATATCAATATGTTGTTCTGTTATCTCAGCTTGATGATCAAGCTGAGGGACAACAATTTCTCTTGAAGGAAGGGTATTGGGATATTCACCCTTATCACTTCAAGATCTACCTTTCTGGTTCATCACTCCCACTAAATTCACTATTCTCAAGGAATCTGGCATTACCACTTTCAACAATTCTTGTACTATGGTTAGGGCAATAAAATTTGTACCCCTTAAACTTATCTGGATAACCAATGAAATATCCAGATATTGTCCTTGAGTCTAATTTCTTTTCTTGTGGATTATATATTCTAGCCTCTGCTGGACAACCCCAAACATGTAAATGTCTTAAACTAGGTTTCCTACCAGTCCACAACTCGAAAGGAGTTGTTGGGACTGCTTTACTAGGAACCCTGTTCAAGATATACATAGCAGTCTTTAAGGCTTCATTTCACAATGAATTAGGTACATTAGAGAAGCTCATCATGCTCCTAACCATATCCATAAGTGTTCGGTTTTGCCTTTCAGCAACACCATTCTGCTGAGGCGTACCTGGCATTGTGTATTGAGCACAAATACCATGCTTTTCTAGAAATTTGGCAAATGGGCCAGGATGTTGTCCTGACTCATCATATCTACCATAAAATTCACCACCTCGATCTGATCTTATGATTTTAACTTTTCTATCTAATTGTCTCTCGACTTCTGTAATGAACACCTCAAGGATGTCAACAGCCTGAGACTTTTCATGAATTAGATATACATAACCATAACGTGACAGATCATCTATAAAGGTAATGAAGTATCTCTCTCCCGTAAAACATGGAATGGAGAGTGGTCCGCAAATATCTGTATGAATTATTTCAAGAAGCTCTTTACTTCTTGTGGCACCTTTCTTAGTGTGTTTGGTTTGCTTTCCTTTTATGCAATCCACACACACATCAAAATCAGTGAAGTCTAGGTTATCCAAAATCCCATTCTTCACTAATCTTATAATTCTATCCCTGGAGATATGCCCCAGTCGTCTATGCCACAAGATAGAGGATTTTTCATTTATTAAGCCACGTTTAATACCAACATTCGAATGCAGAGATAAAAGAGATTGTGCAAACTCATCATTCAATGAAATTTTATATAAACCATCACATAAAATTCCGTGTCCAACCGATATTGAATTATACATTAAACTGAGTTTTCCACAACTGAATAAACAGAATATCCAAAAACATCTAATTTGGATAATGACATTAAGTTCCTAGAAATCGAAGGTACATAAAAAGTATCCTCAAGATCCATCTGATGACCCGTCTCTAAGATTAGTCGATAAGTTCCAACATTCTCTACCTCTACTTTGAGACGGTTCCCCATAAAGACGAATCTCTCACTTTCCTTCGGTTTCCTGGTTGTAAGGAATCCCTGCATTGAATTAGTTATGTGAGTTGTGGCTCCAGAGTCAATCCACCAAGTATTAGAAGGAACTTCAGCAAGATTTGATTCATAATATACAAAAGAAAGATTTATACCTTTCTTTTCGAACCAAGCCTTCCTCTTGTTGCAGTCCTTCTTCACATGTCCTTTTCTGTCACAGAAGTAGCATTTGACAGTGAAAGACTTTCCATGACCTTGGCTACTTTCCCCATGGTCATTCCTTTTCTTTGATGGAAACCTCTTACCTCTTCCATATTTACCTTTCTTATGGATAGCTCCTTGAGATACTGCCAACACTGAGTGATGCCCTTCTTTCCTCAGTCTCACTTCCTCTTGTACACACATACCAGTCAGCTCATTCAGATTCCACTTATCCTTATGAGTATTATAGTGGATCTTGAATGGCCCGAACTGAGGAGGAAGTGAGTTGAGGATGAACTGTACTAAGAAGGATTCATCCACTTTCATTCCAGTGATCCTAACTTCGCAGCCTTATCAGTCATATTTAGAATGTGTTGTTGAACTCCTCTATTACCATCATATTTCATGGTAGTCAGTTCAGCCATAAGGGTGCCAGCTAATGACTTATCTGCAGACTTAAATCGGTCTTTAACAGCAGTTAAAAGTTCAGATGCACTAGTAGTATGTGGGAGTGAAGTCTTGATGTTATTGGCAATGGTCATCTTGATGAACATGAGACTGAGTCTATTCGACCTTTCCCAAGCTTTGGCATGGCTAACCTGGTCTGCAGTGCTTTCAGCAGTCACTTCATCAGGTTTCTCTACTAAAAGAGCCATGTCAAGGTCCAGTACACCCAGTGTGAATTGGACATGCTCAAACCACTCAGAGAAGTTTGTACCATCCAGGGCTGGAATGCTAGTTGCATGAGTGTGAAGGGAAGTGGGAACGTTCACTGAAACAAAATAGGACAAGCTCACATTAAGGCCTCGAATCAATACAAAATCTTTAATTTATGAAGATGAACTATTGATATCACTTTGATTCCTCCTTTGGGCGAAACCTAAGCATATCTAGTGTTCACTCTTTAGGTGAGACCTTTTATCACCTATGTAGGTCTAATATAATTTATGTCACTTAGATAGTAAGTCATGTTACCTTTGGGTATCCAATTCTACACCATTAAGTTACATAAATTACATTATCCTACCCCGGTTCATAATTATTTGAAAGAGACTTTCCTTTGGGCCAGTCCCAATCTCCTAACTAGAACCACCATCGAGAATATTATTATCTTTAATGTCACCCTTATTGACAAGTCTTTTATGTAATTGTATATTCATAAGGTTTACTAACATAGGTCACTTTGGCAACTACTAAATCAATAACCGTATGAATACAAAACTAATCAATAATATTCTCTAACCTTTTATTTGAGTAATTCCATAATACTCCAATTCTATTACTTGACCAACATCAATCAATATTAACACAATAACTTAAATGTGTAACATACTTTCATGATTGAATTAAACAACCATTAGTCGACTGGTCCAGGTAAGCCTAGTCGACTAAGGCCAAGTCAAGTCGACTATACATTTAGGTCTAGTCGACTAAGGCAGAGAAAGGTTAGTCGACTATACCAATATTATTAGTCGACTATAAATTTTATTAGTCGACTACACATTTTATTAGTCGACTCCTGTTGAAAGGCAACTCTCGGTTAAATTATTAGTCGACTTGAGAAAGGAGTTAGTCGACTATACATTTTATTAGTCGACTACACAAAAATCCAAGTCGACTTCTGTAGTAAAACAGAGAGTTCTCAACTTTCGGGAAAAAGACTTAGTCGACTATAAAATCGGGCTAGTCGACTAATAGTCGACGAAACAGTTATCAAAGGCAGTTCCAGATTATCGACTGAATCCAAAATTAGGGAAAATTAGGGTTTCTAATTCCTAGATTTTTGATCCCAATTAATTGCACAATTAGAGGAATATGAACAGCAGATTAGGGTTATTAAATCCTCTACAAATTCTACAATTAAAAGATCAAAAAAATTGATTTTTTATGAATTGTTAATCAAAAATCCTAATTTCCCATAATCCATAATCCAAGATGTATTGATTCTCAAACCCAGGCTCTGATACCAAATGTAAGATAATTAAACTGAACTATAATACGGATTAAAATAAGCATGGATCTAGAATCAAAACATCTCAAGGAATTGAATGCATTCATAATTAAACAATACTAAAATCATCATACCTGAAGCCATTGATGAATTGAAGAAAGTAGATGGATGAAGACTATGATCTTTCTCTTTAATCCTGCAAGAAACCCTAATGCAGACCCTTCTTCTCTCTATCTCATTTTCCTTTCACAACCTTGCCAATATGATGGATAACTCACACACTAATATGAGCGTAGGTTATTTTCTTTTCAGGAGGAGAGATGAGGGTCTCACATTTACAAAATAACCCCTGAGATAAAACCACCCATCATGATTCCTTTATACCTCATGGGATTATTATAACTTATATAAATGTTACTTTAATATGGGCATCTTTAATATCAGTTAACCTTAATTAGGAATCCAATTAATTAACCAAGGTTAAGTGGGCCACCCTAATGTGAGATTAACAGGATATTCTCACGCTCTGCTGCTGTTCTCATTTATCTCATCTCCCACCCTTTTCAATAGTAAATTAATTCTCAAAAATATGAAAGTGATCAATCCAAATGAGATCTAGAGAAACAAAAGAGATCAACAATTACAAGATTGTTGCCATACTGCTATCTATTGATATAAATCAAGAGAAACAAATTAAATATCTTAAACAATGTAAAAACTTATTCTCACACAACAAGCCATTAAATCAAACAATTAAAGATGCACAACAGATCAGAGATGAATAGATACTAGAACAAGTCTACAAAGAAATGGAATAATGGTCATCACAAAATAATCACTAATTAATTGTTTGTAAGGAAGCAACAAAAATTAACATGCAAAGAAAAAGAATTTGTCAGGGATTTGTTGTAAAGGCCCAGAGGGGCTCAGCTGCCTTGTTGATCTTCTCTTCTGTCTTCTGCTTCGATTCTGTGAGAAAAATGTGAGATTGAGAGTAAATTTTTGAGTTTTAGAAATTTACCCTCGTACTCTTAGGTATTTAAAATAAAAAAGAGAACATTCTCTTATTTGTTGTTAACATCCATAATAATTGTTAGTTTTAAGTTTTCTCTCTTAAATATAACAAGATAGGCAATGGCTCAAAAAGTATTCGACCCAAATTAGTTCATTAAAATTGGCTCAAAAGAAATGGTTTAGAAAAACATTTCGAGTGAGTGCAGGTTGGGTTTGACCCGTTAACCTGTTGTTGATCATAAAATCTTGAAATTAAGATCGGTTAAAATATTCAGTGAAGATGAAGAGCCTGTATCTCCCTTTCGGCATGGGAGGTGCCATGGGATGTTGAAGTCGCTGGTACTTTGGCAGCAATTTCTGTCACATGGTACGCTGTTGTTATTTCTTTTACCTTCAAATTACAGAATACATATAATAGGAAATCATTAAACAGCTAGCTGTGAGATAATCAATTGATGTAAAGATTTTTTTTTTTTTTTTTTTTGGTGTGTGTGGTTGTTGTTTTGGTGATTTGAGTATTCTTATTCTCAAAGTTTGATCCTCTGTAGAAATTTGCCTTCAGCTATAAGAACAGAAGATATGTTAGTCCTCTTGCATTACTTATTATATACTGGATTCACTAGATTTCGACAGATTATGAGATCAATGCAGCTGGGGACAGAAACTAAACTTCTCAAAAACATGCATGATAAGCACGTAGTTGCACTACTTTTAGGACTGCAGAAAATTATTACCTCAAAACAAAGGAAAAAACCTAGGATAGTAAACCCCAAATAATGGAGTGATGAGGAGAGATACTATTAGGGCGGTTATCGCGTCGGGTCGGGTCCTGGTATTACTGTATCCAGACCCGAACCCCTTACCGGTAGCCTTTGGACCCAGACCAGACTTTATTATGAATGGGTTTGAACAGCGGCGTAGCGAGGATGTTGAACAAGGAGGTCGCTTTCTTACTTTTCTTTTTAAATACATTTTCAATATTTAAAAGTAACTACATGCAAATGCAAAGTGACATTCAACAATATAAACACTGTAAAACACAATAACAATAGCAATAATAATTTTATTTCTATAGAAAAAACAAACTCTCAACCTCCAGACAAAGCTTTTTTTGAGAGAATGAGTGGACCTAGAGTTTGAGAGAGAGAGAGAGAGAGAGAGAGAGAGTTGTTGTTGGGTGCAGGGTTGCTAATCAAACAGAATGATCTGTGCTTTAAGTCGTTCATGTTTGTTCAATTATTTAAATGAGTTCAAAATTTTTGAGGCTTGTTTTGTTAAAATGAGCTCGAGCAAGCTTTCAAGGAATCTGAACTAGGTCTAGAGGTTTTTGAGCCTATTACTAATCTAAATAAATATTAGAAAATATATTTCACAATATTATCTGAACATAATATAAACTTTATTTTTATAAGAAACGAGCAGTGAGAATTTAAGAACAAATATTTTCTATTTAGGGATTATAGGATTAGACTTGTTAATTTCCTTTTTTTTAAAGAAAAAAGATATTGTTGTATTAGACTTGTGATCGAATTGATAAATTAAATGACACCCATTAAGAAAGTAATTAAATTAATTCAAACCTATAAACCAAGCTTATAACAGTTTATTGAGCTTTTTATGAGGTGTGCTTAAATTGAGGCAAGCCTAGCCTATACCGGTCACTACTGAGGTGAGCTTAAACACGAGTCGGGTCAAGGCCAACAATGCTCACGATTGTTCATTTATTACACTGAGCTTAAACTCTTGTCGGTGTTTGGTTCATTTATGTTATTAAACGATAAATTATTAAACAAGCCTACACGAGTTTTTACCAAGGCAATCTCTAGTTGAGTCAAGTCTCAAGCTTCAGAGCCTTTTCGAAATCATGAGACTAATGGGCCTGGCAGACTTGAAATTGTTCTCTTTAGGATTTTCTTTCTTTTTTTATTATCTTTGAGCTTGAATTGAAGGAATTAAAAGCGGCACAACTATATTTACCGAGGGTATGTAGCCGGGGTCACATGACCCCCTTGATCCTTCTCCCTCCGCCGTTGTCTATTCTTGTACATATTCATTGCACCCACCAAATTGACGGTAGGGTAGTTACTACAAAGACCCATACTCTACCCATCGCAGGTGGGTGGGGGGGGGGGGGGGGGGGGGTCCAGGCCGGTAGATACCCTGCTATATTTAAATTTCTCTTAAAGGACTAACAAATTGAATTATGACAATATTCAAATTATATTACAAAATTATTAAATATCTCTAGGTATGATGTATAAAATTCATAATTTAAATATTTTATTCAAAAGTTTATTTAGAAGTATTTATATTTTATATTTGCACATGCTTTTAATCACAAATAAGATCAATCATTAGAAAATTTATATATATGATGATGATGGAGATAAAAAAAATTAAGATTAAAATCGATAGCGTGTCTCTAATCTCTATATGTGTGTATCTATGTTTTGTGTTGTGAGGGGGAGAGAGAGGGGAAAGGGATCTTGTGATGGGGGAGACATTGATTGTCATGGTGGAGGCGGTGGTAATCATCATTGAGGAGGAGGAGGTTGAACTCTAACTGTTAGATTTGATGGAGGAGGACGAGGATGGAGGTGGCGGCTACAAAGTGGTTGAGAAAACATAAGTGGCTTTATTTTTTCTATTCCTAGTGTAAAAGTGTTAGTGTTGTTGGAATTGAAGAATATGAAGGCGAATCTTCGAGTTGAATTATGGCGAGATCCGTTGATCGAATCAACTGGATGATGGTTGGAGTGTGTTCTCCTTCCATTGGGGATGAACGTGGTATATTCACATGTTCAATTCCAACTTCGAATGAATGAGATATTCAAGTCCAAAGATTGCCTAATTCAAAGCCAAAACGAAACTAAATGTAGCTAAAAGCATTTAGTCCCACATTGGCCATGGGATGGAAGTTTGTGGTGTATATATAGAGAAAATTGAGAACAAAGGGCGTGCCCTTTGGGTACTTGGAGTTTTCGCGCGCGAAAAGGAGGGAACTATGCCCGCACATGCAGGCATGCATGCACACGCGCGCCGCCGCTGGCGGCGGCCGGCCGGCGCCGCTGCCGGGCATGGGCATGGGTCTGGGTTCGGGTTCGGGTTCGGGTTCCCTACCTGGCCTGATTCTTTTTGAATCGGGTCTCGAAGTATGGGCCGAACCAGCTCCGCTCCCGAACCGGACCGGACCCGCTCTACTGTCAGGTTGCGAACCAGTTGGACGCCCAATGGTTGGGTCGAAAGGTTGCAATCTTTCTGTCCTGTTGGCCCCTCTTGGAGTGCTATATAAAGCACTCCAAACTCTCAATTGAAACACACAGAAACACCAAATTCCAAATATCTCTCTATTATCTAAGTTCTGATCTGCGCGAAGTGATTTTCGGCGTTCTGAACAATGCTTCCAGCGTGAAGTAGGAAAGCGGCTTCCAGCGAGAAGTGGGAATCCGAAGCAACTTCCAAAGGAGATTCTGCAAAATTGTTCTGAAAGAGGAATCAAAAATTTAACAGATTCTTTTATAAGAATTGTTGTTTGAATCTGGTACTTCTGAAGAAAGATATTCTTCTACCTTCCTTCATCCTCAACAGTGGGTGCTCCTCCAGAGAGTAAAGGCAAATATTCGTTTGAAATTTGTCCTTGTACCGCTGCTTCAAAGATCATGTGAAGGTACTGGTTGACTAAGGTTCGACCGTAAGGTGATTTGGTAGTGCTATCCAAATACCGTGAAGGAGTGTTGTATCTTGGGAGACCAACGTCCATTATCCCGTTAGCACCGGTGCGGGGGACGTAATTGTCTTAAGGAGATTCGCTCTAAGCGTACCTCACTCCAAATACTGTATAAGTGGATTAGTTCTTTATACAGGGGATATACTTTACAGTATATCGAGACTGATTTATATTCAGTCTAATTGGTGCTTTAACCAAAGAAGGAAATTGAAAGGTGGTTCTTAAATTAAGGAACGTTCTATTGAACGGAAAACCTCCCACCTGATATTTGCCGACCTGGCCAATTAGATTGTTGATATATCAGTGATCTTGATTAGTTGTCAGATTGATTCTTGTTAAGCAGAATATCCAACAATCTTAAGACAATTAGGTTTCTTACTTCTGTTCTGCTTGAACTTGCAGAAAATGTCTGAGACAAATCAAGATAGCACTAGCAAGGCAACAAACATGCAGCTCCAAAGTTTTATGCCTACTCCACTTCCTAATCCGAAGCCGGAGAAGCCAGGAAATTCAACGGCAAAGAATTCAAGAGGTGGCAACAGAAGATGCTCTTCTACTTGACCACTCTTCATCTGGCCAAATTCCTGCAGGAGGATCCACCAGAACCCGGAACTGATCGGGACTCAGTCCTTGCAGTCGATGCTTGGACACAAGGTGACTTCCTTTGCCGAAATTATGTTTTAAATGGACTGGATGACTCTCTTTACAATGTCTATAGTCCTATCACTACGGCAAAGAAGTTATGGGCCAGTCTTGATAAGAAATACAAGACTGAGGATGCTGGTACCAAGAAGTTCGTCGTAGGATGATTTCTGGAGTACAAAATGGTGGATACCAAGACTGTAATCAGTCAGGTGCAAGAGTTCCAACTTATCTTGCACGAAATAGAGGCCGAAGGTATGATTCTTCCTGAAACTTTTCAGGTTGCAACAATCGTGGAGAAGCTCCCACCTGCGTGGAGAGACTTCAAGAATTACCTGAAGCACAAGAGAAAAGAGCTAAAGTTGGAGGATCTCATTGTGAGGCTTCGTATAGAGGAGGACAACCGCAAGTCCGAGAAAAGGAGCAGCAAGAACTCCTACGAAGCAAAAGCAAATGTGATCGAGGACTCAAAGGGGAAAGCGTCTTCTTCCAAAGCTTAAAGAGGAAGAAGCCTTCCCAGGGGAACAAAGGCAAGGCTCAAGACGGCAGAAACATGCGCTTCAAAGGGACCTGTTACATCTGCAACAAAGAAGGTCACAAAGCAAATGAATGTCGCAGCCGTCTTAAGAAGAACAAGAAGAGCCACCACAGGCGAACATGACCAACCATGAATCTCCAAGCCTTTCTGCTGTGGTGTCAGAAGTGAATCTGACAACCAACAACAAGGATTGGTGGGTAGACACTGGAGCTACCCGACACATCTGCTCGGAGAAATTGTTACTCTCAGAATATCAAAGGCTAGAGCAAGATGAGCAGCTATTCATGGGTAATTCAGCTTCCTCAAAGGTTGAAGGAAAGGGCAAGGTCATCCTGAAGTGGACATCGGGGAAAGAGCTTACTCTTAACGATGTGCTTCATGTTCCAGACATCCGCAAGAATTTGATCTCCGGATCAATACTTAGTAAGAAATGATTTAGAATTGTTTTTGAATCTGACAAATTTGTACTTACTAAGGGAGGGATGTATGTGGGAAAGGGTTATCTTGTTGATGGACTTTTTAAGCCAATGTTGCAGTGGTAGATAAAAAGTCTGTGTATTTGTACCCGAAGCTAATAAATAAAGGAAATTCTTCTGTTTATTTGCTTGAGTCTCCTAATTTGTGGCATGCTAGATTAGGGCATGTAAATTATAAGTCTTTGAAAAACTTGTCTAATCTGGGATATATTCCTAAACTCAACTTGGAAGAAATTCGCAAGTGTGAGGTTTGTATTGAGGCCAAGTTGGCGAAAAATTCATTTCACTCAATAGATCGAAATACAGAACCTTTAGGGTTAATTCATAGCGATCTGTGTGACTTGAAATTTATGCCAACTAGAGGCGGTAAAAAGTATTTCATTACTTTTATCGATGACTGTACAAGATACTGTTATGTGTATCTTTTAAACAGTAAGGATGAGGCAATAAATATGTTTACAACATATAAAGCCGAAGTTGAGAATCAACTCAACAAGAAAATCAAGATTCTAAAATCCGATAAAGGCGGAGAATATGAATCAAATGATTTTAGTGAGTTATGTGCTAGTTTTGGTATAATACATCAAACTACAGCACCATACACTCCTCAGCAGAATGGAATTGCTGAACGAAGAACAGAACTTTGAAGGAGATGGTTAATTCCATGCTCGTAAGTTCTGAAGCTCCGCAGAACTTGTGGGGGGAAGCTCTATTAACTGCAAATTATATTCTAAATAGAGTACCCCACAAGAAACTTGGTCTTATACCATTTGAGTTATGGCATGGAAGGACACCTTCCTACCATTACCTCAAAATGTGGGGGTGCCTTGCAAAGGTGCTGGCACCATTACCTAAAAGACTAAGTTGGGAGCAAAAACTATGGACTGCGTATTCATAGGCTATGCCTTGAATAGTAGTGCCTACAGATTTCTGGTTCATAAATCAGAGATACCAGATATTCATGTAAACATGATTATCGAATCAAGAGATGCTGTGTTCTTTGAAGATATCTTTCCGTACAAACGGGAAGCAGATAAGACTCTGGGAAAAGAACACACGAGATGGCGTTCAGGGACGAAAGTTCTGAGGAACCGAATGTAAATGCGGAAACTGAACCAAGAAGAAGTCAGAGATCTAGAATTTCAAAATCTTTTGGTCCAGATTTCATAGCATACGCTATTGAGAGCGAGCCTCAACATTTAAAGAGGCTATGTCAACCCTAGAAGCACAAATGTGGAAAGAAGCTATAAATCGCGAAATAGAATCCATACTAAGTAATCATACTTGGGAATTGGTAAACTTGCCTCCTGGAAGTAAACCAATTGGGTGTAAGTGGATTTTCAAACGAAAATTAAAACCCGATGGATCTATCGATAAGTACAAGGCTAGATTAGTAGCCAAGGGTATCGGCAAAAAGAAGGACTTGACTACTTCGATACTTATTCACCAGTAACAAGAATAACGTCCATACAGATGTTAATTGCAATTGCAGTATTGCACAACTTAGATATCCATCAAATGGATGTCAAGACTGCATTCTTAAATGGTGAATTAAATGAAGAGATATATATGGAGCAACCAGAAGGATTTATAGTCAAGGGCCAAGAACACAAGGTGTAAATTGGTAAAATCCTTATATGGTTTAAAGCAGGCTCCAAAACAATAGCATGAGAAATTTGATAGTGTCATGATCAAAGATGGATTCACTATCAATGAATGTGATAAGTGTGTTTACACGAAAACTGTTGGAAACGCATGTATCATTGTTTGTCTTTATGTAGACGACATGTTGATACTTGGGACTAATATTGAAATTATTAAGTCCACTAAAAGAATGTTATCCAACAGTTTTGACATGAAGGATATGGGGGTTGCTGATGTAATTTTAGGATTAAAATTACTAGAACACCAGATGGAATCAGTCTATCTCAATCTCACTATGTGGATAAGATGATAGAAAGATTCAAGGATCATGGGATAAAGAGAATACAAATCCTTTTCTCCCACATGTCCATCTTCATAAGAATACAGGAATTGGAATACGCCAGTTGGAGTATTCTCAGATTATCGGGAGTCTAATGTATTTGATGAATTGTACTAGACCCGATATTGCTTACGCTGTAAGCAAGTTAAGTAGATACACTAGTAATCCTAGTGATCTACATTGGACCGCTCTACTACGAGTATTGGGTTACGTATCACATACCAAGGAATATGCCTTGAGATATGGACAGTATCTACCTGTACTGGAAGGATACAGTGATGCTAATTGGATTGCAGATTCTGAGGAATCAAAATCAACTAGCGGATACATATTTACTCTAGCAGGAGCAGCGGTATCATGAAAATCTTCTAAGCAAACATGTATTGCCCGTTCCACTATGGAATCGGAATTCATAGCCTTAGATAAGGCTGGAGAAGAAGCAGAATGGCTTCGACAATTCTTAGAAGATATACCATTGTGGCAAAAGCCAGTGCCCGCTATATGCATACACTGCGATAATCAAGCAGCTATATCTAGGGCACAAAATGTTATATACAACGGTAAGTCTAGACATATTTGTCGTAGACATAATACCGTGAAGCAGTTGCTCTCAAATGGAATTATCTCCATTGACTTTGTATCGTCAAAGGATAATTTAGCGGATCGCTTACTAAAGGTTTAAGTGGAGAGCGTATAAACTACGCATCGAGGGAATGGGTCTAAAAGCCTAACCTTCCGAGTCAGCTTAATGGAAACCTCACTTAGCGACTGGAGATCCCACGGACTAAGTTCAAGAGGAAAAACTAGTTATGATTGACTCAGCAAGTAAGCACTTGGGAGCTTGACTCCAATCCATTCCTAAGGTGCACATAAGTGCTTTTCTACAAGTGGGTTAAGGATAAGTTTAACGCTTTTAATGATGCCTATATCTTATTACTAAACAAGTGGAGTAGAGTAGACTACTCTTAATAGGTCCATCACCTATGTGAGTATAGAGTTGGGTCGGCTCTTTGGGAATTTCTATGGAGGCTGTTATTCCCTAAAGATACTCTCTGAAACCAAGAATGTCCAGGGCCAAAACGGACACAACCGAGAACCAAAGTTAATTTGGAAAGTTACTGTGTGAAGCTTGTTGACTTGGCTTACACTAACGGCTAACAGTTCAAGACCTAGTTCACTGATTAGCTAGTAAGTCCGATAAAACTTTCGCTATGGAAGGTTTAAGACCTAGTTCACCTATCCTAATGCAGTTTTTTTTTCTCAAGTACCTTTGACAATAGAGTCAGTCTCTTTGTGTGTCATTCCTTGAATCTCCATTCATTGTGGAGGATTGTTGGAATTGAAGAATATGAAGGCGAATCTTCGAGTTGAATTATGGCGAGATCCGTTGATCGAATCAACTGGATGATGGTTGGAGTGTGTTCTCCTTCCATTGGGGATGAATGTGTATATTCACATGTTCAATTCCGACTTCGAATGAATGAGATATTCAAGTCCAAAGATTGCCTAATTCAAAGCCAAAATGGGACTAAAGGTAGCTAAAAGCATTTAGTCCCACATTGGCCATGGGATGGAAGTTTGTGGTGTATATATAGAGAAAATTGAGAACAAGGGCGTGCCCTTTGGGTACTTGGAGTTTTCGCGCGCGAAAAGGAAGGAACTATGCCCACACATGCAGGCATGCATGCACACGCGCGCCGCCGCTGGCGGCGGCCGGCCGGCGCCGTGCCGGCCGGGCTCGGGCATGGGCATGGGCATGGGTCTGGGTCTGGGTTCAGGTTCGGGTTCCCTACCTGGCCTGGTTCTTTTTGAATTGGGTCTCGAAGTATGGGCCGAACCAGCTCCGCTCCCGAACCGGATCGGACCCACTCCGCTGTCAGGTTGCGAACCTGTTGGACCGCCAACAGTCGCGAACCAATTGGACTGCCAACGGGTGCAAACCAGTTGGACTGCCAACAGTCGCGAACCAATTGGACTGCCAACGGGTGCAAACCAGTGGACTGCCAAGGTTGCGAACCAGTTGGACGCCCAAAGGTTGCAATGGTTGGGTCGAAAGATTGCAATCTTTCAGTTCTGTTGGCCCCTCTTGGAGTGCTATATAAAGCACTCCAAACTCTCAATTGAAACACATAGAAACACCAAATTCCAAATATCTCTCTCTTTATTATCTAAGTTCTGATCTGCGCGAAGTGATTTTCGGCGTTCTGAACAGTGCTTCCAACGTGAAGTAGGAAAGCGACTTCCAGCGAGAAGTGGGAATCCGAAGCAACTTCCAAAGGAGATTCTGCAAAATTGTTCTGAAAGAGGAATCAGAAAATTTAACAGATTCTTTTATAAGAATTGTTGTCTGAATCTGGTATTTCTGAAGAAAGATATTCTTCTACCTTCCTTCGTCCTCAACAGTGGGTGCTCCTCCAGAGAGTAAAGGCAAATATTCATTTGAAATTTGTCCTTATACCGCTGCTTCAAAGATCCTGTGAAGGTACTGGTTGACTAAGGTTCGACCGTACGGTGATTTGGTAGTGCTATCCAAATACCGTAAAGGAGTGTTGTATCTTGGGAGACCAGCGTCCATTATCCCGTTAGCACCAGTGCGGGGGACGTAATTGTCTTAAGGAGATTCGCTCTAAGCGTACCTCACTCCAAATACTGTATAAGTGGATTAAGTCCTTTATACAGGGGATATACTTTACAGTATATCGAGACTGATTTATATTCAGTCTAATTGGTGCTTTACCAAGGAAGGAAATTGAAAGGTGGTTCTTAAATTAAGGAACGTTCTATTGAACGGAAAACCTCCCACCTGATATTTGCCGACCTGGCCAATTAGATTGTTGATATATCAGTGATCTTGATTAGTTGTCAGATTGATTCTTGTTAAGCAGAATATCTAACAATCTTAAGACAATTAGGTTTCTTACTTCTGTTCTGCTTGAACTTGCAGAAAATGTCTGAGACAAATCAAGATAGCACTAGCAAGGCAACAAACATGCAGCTCCAAGTTTGATGCCTACTCGACTTCCTAACCCGAAGCCGGAGAAGCCAGGAAAATTCAATGGCAAAGAATTCAAGAGGTGGCAACAGAAGATGCTCTTCTACTTGACCACTCTTCATCTGGCCAAATTCCTGCAGGAGGATCCACCAGAACCCGGAACTGATCTGGACTCAGTCCTTGCAGTCGATGCTTGGACACAAGGTGACTTCCTTTGCCGAAATTATGTTTTAAATGGACTGGATGACTCTTTTTACAATGTCTATAGTCCTATCACTACGGCAAAGAAGTTATGGGCCAGTCTTGATAAGAAATACAAGACTGAGGATGCTGGTACCAAGAAGTTCGTCGTAGGACGATTTCTGGAGTACAAAATGGTGGATACCAAGACTGTAATCAGTCAGGTGCAAGAGTTCCAACTTATCTTGCACGAAATAGAGGCCGAAGGTATGATTCTTCCTGAAACTTTTCAGGTTGCAACAATCGTGGAGAAGCTCCCACCTGCGTGGAGAGACTTCAAGAATTACCTGAAGCACAAGAGAAAGGAGCTAAAGTTGGAGAATCTCATTGTGAGGCTTCGTATAGAGGAGGACAACCGCAAGTCCGAGAAAAGGAGCAGCAAGAACTCCTACGAAGCAAAAGCAAATGTGATCGAGGACTCAAAGAGGAAAGCGTCTTCTTCCAAAAGCTTGAAGAGGAAGAAGCCTTCCCAGGGGAACAAAGGCAAGGCTCAAGACGGCAGAAACATGCGCTTCAAAGGGACCTGTTACATCTGCAACAAAGAAGGTCACAAAGCAAATGAATGTCGCAGCCGTCTTAAGAAGAACAAGAAGAGCCAACCACAGGCGAACATGACCAACCATGAATCTCCAAGCCTTTCTGCTGTGGTGTCAGAAGTGAATCTGACAACCAACAACAAGGATTGGTGGGTAGACACTGGAGCTACCCGACACATCTGCTCGGAGAAATCGTTACTCTCAGAATATCAAAGACTAGAGCAAGATGAGCAGCTATTCATGGGTAATTCAGCTTCCTCAAAGGTTGAAGAAAGGGCAAGGTCATCCTGAAGTGGACATCGGGGAAAGAGTTTACTCTTAACGATGTGCTTCATGTTCCAGACATCCGCAAGAATTTGATCTCCGGATTAATACTTAGTAAGAAAGGATTTAGAATTGTTTTTGAATCTGACAAATTTGTACCTACTAAGGGAGGGATGTATGTGGGAAAGGGTTATCTTGTTGATGGACTTTTTAAAGCCAATGTTGCAGTGGTAGATAAAAAGTCTGTGTATTTGTACCCGAAGCTAATAAATAAAGGAAATTCTTCTGTTATTTGCTTGAGTCTCCTAATTTGTGGCATGCTAGATTAGGGCATGTAAATTACAAGTCTTTGAAAACTTGTCTAATCTGGGATATATTCCTAAACTCAACTTGGAAGAAATTCGCAAGTGTGAGGTTTGTGTTGAGGCCAAGTTGGCAAAAAATTCATTTCACTCAATAGATCGAAATGCAGAACCTTTAGGGTTAATTCATAGCGATCTGTGTGACTTGAAATTTATGCCAACTAGAGGCGGTAAAAAGTATTTCATTACTTTTATCGATGACTGTACAAGATACTGTTATGTGTATCTTTTAAACAGTAAGGATGAGGCAATAAATATGTTTACAACATATAAAGCCGAAGTTGAGAATCAACTCAACAAGAAAATCAAGATTCTAAAATCCGATAAAGGCGGAGAATATGAATCAAATGATTTTAGTGAGTTATGTGCTAGTTTTGGTATAATACATCAAACTACAGCACCATACACTCCTCAGCAGAATGGAATTGCTGAACGGAAGAACAGAACTTTGAAGGAGATGGTTAATTCCATGCTCGTAAGTTCTGGAGCTCCGCAGAACTTGTGGGGGGAAGCTCTATTAACTGCAAATTATATTCTAAATAGAGTACCCCACAAGAAACTTGGTCTTATACTATTTGAGTTATGGCATGGAAGGACACCTTCCTACCATTACCTCAAAATGTGGGGGTGCCTTGCAAAGGTGCTGGCACCATTACCTAAAAAGACTAAGTTGGGAGCAAAAACTATGGACTGCGTATTCATAGGCTATACCTTGAATAGTAGTGCCTACAGATTTCTGATTCATAAATCAGAGATACCAGATATTCATGTAAACATGATTATCGAATCAAGAGATGCTGTGTTCTTTGAAGATATCTTTCCGTACAAACGGGAAGCAGATAAGACTCTGGGAAAAGAACACACGAGATGGCGTTCAGGGACGAAAGTTCCGAGGAACCGAATGTAAATGCGGAAACTGAACCAAGAAGAAGTCAGAGATCTAGAATTTCAAAATCTTTTGGTCCAGATTTCATAGCATACGCTATTGAGAGCGAGCCTCAAACATTTAAAGAGGCTATGTCAACCCAGAAGCATAAATGTGGAAAGAAGCTATAAATAGCGAAATAGAATCCATACTAAGTAATCATACTTGGGAATTGGTAAACTTGCCTCCTGGAAGTAAACCAATTGGGTTAAGTGGATTTTCAAACGAAAATTAAAACCCGATGGATCTATCGATAAGTACAAGGCTAGATTAGTAGCCAGGGTTATCGGCAAAAAAGAAGGACTTGACTACTTCGATACTTATTCACCAGTAACAAGAATAACGTCCATACGGATGTTAATTGCAATTGCAGTATTGCACAACTTAGATATCCATCAAATGGATGTCAAGACTGCATTCTTAAATGGTGAATTAAATGAAGAGATATATATGGAGCAACCAGAGGATTTATAGTCAAGGGCCAAGAACACAAGGTGTAAATTGGTAAAATCCTTATATGGTTTAAAGCAGGCTCCAAAACAATGGTATGAGAAATTTGATAGTGTCATGATCAAAGATGGATTCACTATCAATGAATGCGATAAGTGTGTTTACACGAAAACAGTTGGAAACGCATGTATCATTGTTTGTCTTTATGTAGACGACATGTTGATACTTGGGACTAATATTGAAATTATTAAGTCCACTAAAGAATGTTATCCAACAGTTTTGACATGAAGGATCTGGGGGTTGCTGATGTAATTTTAGGAATTAAAATTACTAGAACACCAAATGGAATCAGTCTATCTCAATCTCACTATGTGGATAAGATGATAGAAAGATTCAAGGATCATGGGATAAAAGATAATACAAATCCTTTTCTCTCACATGTCCACCTTCATAAGAATACAGGAACTGGAATACGCCAGTTGGAGTATTCTCAAATTATCGGGAGTCTAATGTATTTGATGAATTGTACTAGACCCTATATTACTTACGCTGTAAGCAAGTTAAGTAGATATACTAGTAATCCTAGTGATCTACATTGGACCGCTCTACTACGAGTATTAGGTTACGTATCACATACCAAGGAATATGCCTGAGATATGGACAGTATCCACCTGTACTGGAAGGATACAGTGATGCTAATTGGATTGCAGATTCTGAGGAATCAAAATCAACTAGCGGATACGTATTTACTCTAGCAGGAGCAGCGGTATCATGAAAATCTTCTAAGCAAACATGTATTGCCCGTTCCACTATGGAATCGGAATTCATAGCCTTAGATAAGGCTGGAGAAGAAGCAGAATGGCTTCGTAATTCTTAGAAGATATATCATTGTGGCAAAAGCCAGTGCCCGCTATATGTATACACTGCGATAATCAAGCAGCTATATCTAGGGCATAAATGTTATATACAACGGTAAGTCTAGACATATTTGTCGTAGACATATTACCGTGAAGCAGTTGCTCTCAAATGGAATTATCTCCATTGACTTTGTATCGTCAAAGGATAATTTAGCAGATCCGCTTACTAAAGGTTTAAGTGGAGAGCGTATAAACTGCGCATCGAGGGAATGGGTCTAAAAGCCTAACCTTACCGAGTCAGCTTAATGGAAACCTCACTTAGCGACTGGAGATCCCACGGACTAAGTTTCAAGAGGAAAACTAGTTATGATTGACTCAGCAAGTAAGCACTTGGGAGCTTGACTCCAATCCATTCCTAAGGTGCACATAAGTGCTTTTCTACAAGTGGGTTAAGGATAAGCTTAACGCTTTTAATATGCCTATATCTTATTACTAAACAAGTGGAGTAGAGTAGACTACTCTTAATAGGTCCATCACCTATGTGAGTATAGAGTTGGGTCGGCTCTTTGGGATTCTATGGAGGCTGTTATTCCTAAAGATACTCTCTGAAACCAAGAATGTCTAGGGCCAAAACGGACACAACCGAGAACCAAAGTTAATTTGGAAAGTTACTGTGTGAAGCTTGTTAACTTGGCTTACACTAACGGCTAACAGTTCAAGACCTAGTTCACTGATTAGCTAGTAAGTCCGATAAAGCTTTCGCTATGAAAGGTTCAAGACCTAGTTCACCTATCCTTATGCAGTTTTCTTTTCTCAAGTACCTTTCACAATAGAGTCTGTCTCTTTGTGTGTCATTCCTTGAATCTCATTCATTGTGGGGGATTGTTGGAATTGAAGATATGAAGGCGAATCTTCGAGTTGAATTATGGCGAGATCCGTTGATCGAATCAACTGGATGATGGTTGGAGTGTGTTCTCCTTCCATTGGGGATGAACGTGGTATATTCACATGTTCAATTCCGACTTCGAATGAATGAGATATTCAAGTCCAAGATTGCCTAATTCAAAGCCAAAACGGACTAAAAGTAGCTAAAAGCATTTAGTCCCACATTGGCCATGGGATGGAAGTTTATGGTGTATATATAGAGAAAATTGAGAACAAAGGGCGTGCCCTTTGGGTACTTGGAGTTTTCGCGCGCGAAAAGGAGGGAACTATGCCCGCACATGCAGGCATGCATGCACACGCGCGCCGCCGCTGGCGGTGGCCGGCCGGCGCCGGTGCCGGGCCGGGCTCGGGCATGGGCATGGGCATGGGTCTGGGTCTGGGTTCAGGTTCGGGTTCCCTACCTGGCCTGGTTCTTTTTGAATCGGTCTCGAAGTATGGGCCGAACCAGCTCCGCTCCCGAACCGGACCGGACCCGCTCCGCTGTCAGGTTGCGAACCTGTTGGACTGCCAACAGTCGCGACCAATTGGACTGCCACGGGTGCAAACCAGTTGGACTGCCAACAGTCGTGAACCAATTGGACTGCCAACGGGTGCAAACCAGTTAGACTGCCAAAGGTTGCGAACAGTTGGACGCCCAAAGGTTGCAATGGTTGGGTCGAAAGGTTGCAATCTTTCAGTCCTGTTGGCCCCTCTTGGAGTGCTATATAAAGCACTCCAAACTCTCAATTGAAACACACAGAAACACCAAATTCCAAATATCTCTCTCTCTATTATCTAAGTTCTGATCTGCGCGAAGTGATTTTCGGCGTTCTGAACTGTGCTTCCAGCGTGAAGTAGGAAAGCGGCTTCCAGCGAGAAGTGGGAATCCGAAGCAACTTCTAAAGGAGATTCTGCAAAATTGTTCTGAAAGAGGAATCAGAAAATTTAACAGATTCTTTTATAAGAATTGTTGTCTGAATCTGGTACTTCTGAAGAAAGATATTCTTCTACCTTCCTTCGTCCTCAACAGTGGGTGCTCCTCCAGAGAGTAAAGGCAAATATTCGTTTGAAATTTGTCCTTGTACTGCTGCTTTCAAAGATCCTGTGAAGGTACTGGTTGACTAAGGTTCGACCGTACGGTGATTTGGTAGTGCTATCCAAATACCGTGAAGGAGTGTTTGTATCTTGGAGACCACGTCCATTATCCCGTTAGCACCGGTGCGGGGACGTAATTGTCTTAAGGAGATTCGCTCTAAGCGTACCTCACTCCAAATACTGTATAAGTGGATTAAGTCCTTTATACAGGGGATATACTTTACAGTATATCGAGACTGATTTATATTCAGTCTAATTGGTGCTTTAACCAAGGAAGGAAATTGAAAGGTGGTTCTTAAATTAAGGAACGTTCTATTGAATAGAAAACCTCCCACCTGATATTTGCCGACCTGCCAATTAGATTGTTGATATATCAGTGATCTTGATTAGTTGTCAGATTGATTCTTGTTAAGCAAATATCCAACAAGTGTTAGGTATTTAATTAATTGATGTTGGTAGTTAAGAAAAATTTATATCTTTATAAATTAATTCATTCTAGTGACAAACTACACATAATGAAAACTTATTATCTAATACTTTTTAGTGCAAATTTCGAAATAAGCACTTATATAATAATTAGATCATTTTTAGTACATATGTTTCATAGTTAAAAAATATATAGATAACAATATTAATTAAGAGACGAACTAGATTGATATTATATGAAGTCAATAACACGATATGTGCATCCGCTCTATTATAATAAGTACCATACAAAGTGATAGGGTAGTCGGATATTAATTATTGCTAACAGTATTCTCTTCTTTTAAATAGATGCAGACACCGAACATGATATTTCAAATATCCACTAAAACTAACAATTACTAGTGTGCACATATGTAGGTTCTCATGGCATCATGTTTATACCTGATGTGTGAATCAAAACTTGTTCTACTGACTTTGATGTATGATGTCGTACTGTATATGTTTTATGTAAATAAACAGTTGACTTCTTTTGTGAACCTTGGTGCAGTATTCTACTGAGCATAGTGCAGGAGATACAGTGCACGAAATTGGAGAAAAGGCGAGGTCAACTGCCGAAGAGTTCGCTGGGAGAGCGCAGGAGAAGAAGTAATCAATCAAGGAGAGTGCCCAGGAA
>JAVJIF010002719.1:0-145359 GCA_038442645.1 Agave tequilana | reverse complement strand
TCAGACTCATCTGAGCTGACTGCAAGTCCTTTTCCCTTGCTTCTGCTTGTCATGTTCGCAGTAAGCTCCGGGTATTCAACGTCAGAGAAGATTCTCCTTCTATGGGAGCGCCTTCTTTTGGCTGACGGGGGGATCGAGGTCAGCTGTCTAACTAAAGACTGCTGGTGCACACTCGACCCGCAACGGCACTCCGAGAGCATGGAAATGAGCCGTTGGCAGTAGCAAAATGAAGTGACCTGGTGGGCACTTCTTTTCTTTGTTAAATAATCCCTCAAATCTATGGAAGAGGGATCAAAGAGACTAGCCTCACAACGTCGAAGATGGGAGGCACCATGTGCTGTGCGAATGGACGCAGACTTCAGGGACGCAGCTCTCGCGTCGCGGCTGTCTGATGCGCGCCTGGCGTCTCTGTTGAGATGAGACGCGAGTCTTGCGTTGATGCCTGGTGCGTCCGGGCAGAGACGGGTGAGAGAGAGTGGCTGCTGGGCCCCATGCCTGTGAGCGCGTGTTTCTTGCGTTTGACGAGACGCAGAAGCTTCGCTTTGGCGTTTGGTAAGCTGGTCTTCAGAGGACTCAACTTGAGGAGTTACGCACTTGGGCCGCCAAACGCGGATTTCACGTACTGGACGTGGCGCGGGCAAAGCGCCAGATTGCATGTCGCGTTTAGCCTCAGTCGGACACACCAATGGTTCCAGCTTGAAGCTGACGCGCGCGTCTCCTCTGTCGACGCTCAGCATTTCGGTTGCGTCGCGGAGGAGGAGAGAAACCGACAACATTCTGATGCTGAACATCAGGGGTTTTAACCACGCGGGTCCTCTGAGGGATACTGACGCGGGTCTTTTGTGCGACGCAGTTAGTCGCAGCAGTAGTCGCGCGTGAGACCACGCTGGCCTTCTGAGAGGCATTGACGCGGATCTTCTGTGCACAAGGGACCGTAGCAGTGGCGCCCAAGAGAGCCTCAGATCGAGCTTCGGAGTTTATTCCCCGCCGAGACCCTGCGACAGACGCGGGTCTTTGGACTCTTGGAGCCATAAGAGAGAAACTCTTTGAATTTCGCCTGGTCGAACTCCACAACAAGTGTCTCGACCATTTTCCCCCTACGGAGGAGATCATCCTGCGCCACGGCTTGTTCGTCAGTGACAAACGTAGTCCCCAGCGGAGTCGCCATCTCTTGTTGGACACGAAAAAGAAGGAGGTGTAAAATTTCCTTGAATCAGATGAAAAATTACAACAGACTAATCTTCCGGTTACAAGGGAGGGAGGATGTTGAAGCTTGAATCCCCCCTTTGTTTAGTGCTGGGTTCTTCGTGTGGCGGTGGAGAGTGAATCTTGTTCTCCGTTGACCAGATGACCGTCTGGACCGTCAAGGGATCTTCTCCTTGGCAGGTAGAAGGAGTACTCAGCCCCGTCTACCAAAACTCTAAAAGAGAAGGTAGGCGAAGAGCAACTTGTACGCAGCAAGTTAGCTTGAAGAGTCGAGCTCTCTCTCTCTGTATGTGTCGCGCCTGTTGATATCTCTCGGTCTCTTTATGTCTATTGATGCCCTTCGATTTCTTCTGATGCTCTCCCCCCTCCATAGCAACTGGGCTATTTATATAGGCTGTAGGGGGTGAACGTGTCCCCTAAAAATACTCCACGATGAGAGCCAACTTCCCTGCTACATGGGCGGTGAATGGCGCCATAATCGGGGTGGTTGTAACCGAGACGCGGGTCTGGACCCTAGCGCCTTGAGGTTGAGACGCGGGTTTGGACCCTCGCGTCTTGAGGTTGAGACGCGGGTTTGGACCCTCGCGTCTTGAGGTTGAGACGCGGGTTTTGAGCCTACGCGCCTTGGTTCTGAGACGCGGGTTCGGACCCTCGCGTCTTGAGGCTGAGATGCGGGTGTCGGGCCCACGTGCCTTAATGCTGAGACGCGGGTTTGGACTCTCGCGTCTTGATTGTCACATTTAGCCTTGCGTCTGGATCTTGGATCTCTGCGTTTTGGTGGCTTGTCTTGGTGATTTTTAGACAGCCTACAGTAGCCATGTGTTTTTATTTTGTCTTGTTTGAAAAAGCAATTCTTATATCTTTTCATCGGTGTTTTTACCATCCTCTTTGTTCACCCTTGTTTCTTCTTTTTTACTACAAGCTTCTTCTTCTTCTCCAATTTGTTTTCCAAACCACTTCTCTTTGGTTTTTCACATCGACGTTTTCATCGCTCTCCTCACCTACCACATGCTTGATTTCCTTTCCTTTTCTTTTCTTTTCTTTTTAGTTCTTTTAACAAAGAAGAACTGTTAACATAAAACGTGAATAAAAACTGTTAATGCTTTTATCTCCTCCCGTCCCTGTAGATTCGACCCGTTGAGTTAGTGCTATAACGGAAGTATATCGAGGGTACATTAGCACACATACATATTTTCATTGATTTCATGAATACACACTTTTGAGTGCTAGTTCCGCCCCGATCATCAATTTTTGGACCCACTTCCTAAACCAATCTCGACTCCCGAACCCTTACTTGATTTAAGTCATTTTCCTGAGTCGGTATTAGTTCCTATATTTCCTGAGTCCAAATCAATCATTCATTTCTGGGACAAGAGGCTTGATAAATTTGACTTTGAAATTATTTTGAAAATTTGAAAATTGGATGGGGTTAAATTTTTAATAAAATCATAAATATATACATCTTTCTAGTGGGTTGTATTTTAGAAGTCTCTGGTGGGTTCCTCCGGACTCCACGTAAGTTGGATTGGGCCGCATTCCGTGGACAATCAGACCGCCACCGGAACCACCACCTTGAGGTGATTTTTCCTTCCCTCTCTATTTGTTTCATGCATACATACATCACGATGCATTGAGGACAATGCATGAGATAAGTGTGGGGGGAGGGTTTACTAACATAGAGTTTTTAGATTTTCTTTCTTTTACACTTCTTTTAGTATCTTTTAGACATCTTCTCTTTTGTAAAGGAATTTTCTTTTTTTTAAAAACTTTTTGAAACAAGAGACAAAGTTTTCATCTATTTTTAAGAAAATTAAGATGATCTTAGAAATTAAGAAAGCCTTAATTATGACCTCTTAAATCTAGTCGAAATAATGGATCTTGTTTAAAATTATAGGCTAAGTACGATAAATTGGGGAGATAATTTTATCTTGAATTTTCTGCCTTAGATATTATACACTTCACACTTACACATTTTTTGGGATGGAAACAAAGACCTAAAATGTCAGAAAGCAAAAAAATAATTAAAAAATATATATATATGGTCACTTATTAGCTGGATAATTATGCCTCAAGAAGTATGATTATTCACGCCTAACGGTGATCAAAAGAAACAAATAAATCCCCCTTAGTTTTGTGGCCTTATTTACTCGAGTCCTTAAACCCGAGGGATGTTTTCTCATCTAGTGCCCTAAAACCATCTGGTCTGGGAGTCATCGGTTATAGGCTCACTACATGGGTCAACTAGAAAGCCTAAGAAAACTAAGGAAGAAAAAAATAAATAAATAAAAAAAATATATATATATATAAATAAATGGCTTGATGGTTGGTGTTGAAATCCCAGAAATTTTCACTATCAAAATGTGCATATTATCTAGGTTTTATGAAAGATAAAATATTCAATCCTATTTTGAATTCTTATCTTAATTGAAGACAAGATCTGCATAGAGACTAAGTTTAAGGAAGACTAATTTTTGGTGGACTTATGATCTTAGATCGCTTATATTTTTGCAAAAAATATTTTTAAAACTTGTCTCTCTTTCAAAATGTGTTTTCAAAATACTAACATTTGTCTTCTTTCTTTATTGATTTTGTGGGTGCAATCCGCTGAAAACCCTCAGGAGACAACACTCCTCCTCTAACCTAGAGGTTTAACGGCTTGTTGCACACGCTCAGTGCAATCGCGTCACCTGCGAAAGTGGTGTAATAACATTTGTAGTACAGTTTTCTTTTTTTGTTTTGCTCGGGACGAGCAAAAGATAAGTGTGGGGGTATGATTAGTCTACGATAATGCATTATTGTATCGCATTTTTCCACCGATTTATGAATAAATTGTCGGTCTAAATCGTGTTTTGGTCTCTATTGCAGTAAATCAAGGGCAAAGGAGTAATAAGAGCTTAATTATACCCCCTTTAGGGTAATTAAATCCGCATTACTTGGAGACTAAGTAAGGGATCATCTAGAAGATACGTCGAACCTAGACTCTTGCGCACGTCAGACGAATATTCGGACGAAATTACCAGAAACGAGATATACTAGGAAGCTGCTAGAAGCAATGGGGACCCACTAGCAAAAACCAGGGACCTAAGTCCCTGGTTGATTTGTCACTGATTGCTAAAACAAAGAAACAACCAATAAGTTTAAGAATGTACCGTGTAGCTTGTGGCTAACGGGTCGTGTCCACAAGGAGGGATGCGATGGAAGCTTTTCGATGAGTCGTTTTAAAAACAAGGAATTGTGTTCGTTTTTTAGGAAAAAGAGAATGTAAAGAAAAGAGATGAAAAGAGAAATTTCAACTTTAGAAAAGGATTTGGAGGAGGTGATTTTTAAAAAGCTTTAAGAGTTGTGATGTTGTTTTATAATAAGAAATCAAATCTGGACTTACTATCTTCCTACTCAATTGTTCATTCTTCTCTTAAAGTATTAAGTCCCTCAAGTTATCATTTGCAAAACTTAAAGTTGCTCTTTTTTAGAAAGCTTTGAGTAAAGCACATAAGATGCAGAAGGTTTGAATCCTTTTTTCTTCAAGAAAAAGTTGGAATCGGATATTAAAACATAAAGCACGAAGAAGCAAGAATGAATTAAAAACGATCCACAAGAAGTTCAAGAAAGAATGGTGAATTCAACTATCCATACCATCCTCATGTGCCTTCAAGAACACTTTCAAAAAGAAAGGCTTTTAAGGGAGCATGCATATGAGTCATCGGGTCTTTTTCTTTTAAAAAGAAGAGAAGAAAACAAGAGAGAGTCGATAGCTAGCCCAGAAAAAGTGTTTAGTTACTCATGGAAAACGAAGAAAACAACGACATAATATAAAGCATACCGTACTGCAAGTGAAAGAGAAATCGGCCCGACTTTTGTATTGATGTCACTTCAACCTTCAAGTACAAGCTCTCAGTCCTCTCCCTCACAAGTTTTTGAAACTGGACTAAAACTTAAAAAGTAAGATTACAACTTTCTTTCTAGCTAACAATGAACCTAGACCTTAAGAAAATAAGTGCAAAATTTAATCCTAGTCTTCGCTGCCTTTTTCTCTGCTAAAAGAGGTATTTATAGCCAAAAACCAAAGAATCAGGATCCGGGAACGTTGGGGAGCAAACGCTCCCCAACTGAAATCAGTTGGCCGCGGAAACGCGGCTTGGGCCGCGTTTCTGCGGCCCTGGTGTGGCCACGTGGCCACACCAAGAGGGGGGAGCTTCCTGGTATGAAGGGCTTCTCGCATATCCTGCTGGTTTTCTTGTTGCTGCTTCAACCGCTGACTGAATCAGCTTTTGATTTTTCGGCTTTGATTCCTCGATTCAAGGAGGATTTTTCTCACCCCTTCATATGCCAAGATATAGCCTAGACTTCTTCACTTCGAATTTATTCTGAATTAATTCAGAATAAAGTGGGCTTTTGGGCTTGTTCCTCATTTATTTCCTTGAGCATTTGGGCCTACATTTAGTAAAGAAAAAAGACACTTATTAATATCATTTATTAGCAATCAAGTGTGGTAACGTGATAACATAAATGCAATGTATGTGACAAATCACACCCCCACACTTATCTTTTACTCGCCCTCGAGCAAAACATCATACTAACAAGAATCAATTATTAGACCACTTTCGCAGGTCACTCGATTGCACTGAGCACGTGCAACAAGCCGTTAAACCTCTAGGTCACCCCTAGAGGACGAGTTTTGTCTCGTGAGGGTTTTCAGCGGATTACACCCACAAAATCCAAAAAGGAAGAGAAAATGTTAGTATTTTCGAAAAGCATTTTTTTTTAATATTTTGAAGGAGAAAAATATTTGAAGTATATTTGTGAGATCTTAAGTAACCTATAAGTTATAGGAATATCAAATTTTTCATTCCTAAACTTAGTCTCCATTCAAAAACATGTCATCAATTAAAGTAAGGAGTCAAATTGTACTTCTCATCTAGTCTATTAATTTACCCTGATTCGTATGCACCATCGTGACTGTGAAGTTTACTAAGGGTTCTTCAACATTAACTCCTATGCCTCATATTTATTTTTTTTTGTGAACTTTTATTCCTCAATTTCATTAGGCTTTCTAATCTGCCCATGTAACGAGCTTTCAGTCGGTGACACCCAAACCGGACGGTTTTAGGGCACCAGGTGAGAAAACACCCCTAAGGACCTAAACACCCGAGCAGATAAGGCCACGAAACCAAGGTTTTTATTTATACTATGTAACCCTTTTAGGCGTGAATACTTATGCTTCATGAGGCATAAATACCCAGCTTAATCAGAGGATACACATTATTTATACGAGGTACCCCTTTTAGGCGTGAATATTTATGCTTCATGAGGCATAAATACCCAGCTTAATCAGAGAATACCCCTTTTTTTTTCAAACTTGTCTAATTATCTTTTGCATAAATACTAAGGCTTGCTTAGGCCAAAACACCTAGCTACTCAATAATTAGACTTGTTGTTTTTTTTTTTTATAAGGCATAAGAGTCTCTGTTTTCAAACCCTAAGTGTGCAAGTGTATTTTGTGTGCATATGTCATTAAGGTAAATATCAAGACTAAATTACTTTCCCAAATTTCTTCCTGACCCTAAAAATCAAAAAGTTATTTTATTTCGACCAAGTGTAAGAAATCTTAATTATGATTCTCCTATTCCTTAAAATTGACTTAAATTCTTACAAAAAATATATCAAAATATTGTCTACCCTTTATTATTATTTTTTTATTTATCTATTTTTTCTTTTTTTTTCTTTTTTTTCAGCCATGTTAGAACCCTCCCCCACACTTATCTCATGCATTGTCCCCAATGTATGAAAGAAATGTATAAGTGCATGAAATAAAATGGAAAGGAGGAAAGTTACCGATACACTGGGTCAAAAAGACCCATTACCGTTTCATCTACCGGCACCGATTCCAAGAAAGGTTTAAGGTGTTGACCATTTACCTTAAAGTCATTTCCATTCTTGGGGTCACTGATCTCAATCGCACCATGTGGAAACACTGTTTTTACAACGAATGGCCCAGTCCATCGTGATTTCAATTTTCCTGGGAAAAGATGAAGCCTAGAATTGTAGAGTAAGACTTTTTGACCAGGGACAAAGGTTTTTCTTATGATGTGCTTGTCATGAAAAATCTTCACTCTATCTTTAGTGATCCTAGCATTTTCATAGGCCTCATTTCTTAATTCCTCCAATTCGGAAATTTGTAATTTCCAAAGGTCACCGCCTTAGTCAAATCGAAATTCAACTGCTTGATTGCCCATAAGGCTCGGTGCTCTAACTCAACGGGCAAGTGACAAGGTTTGCCATAGACTAACCTATAGGGAGACATTCCTAAAATCGTCTTGAAAGCGGTCCTGTAGGCCCATAGAGCATCTACAAGTTTTAAGGACCAATCTTTCCGGTTTTGGTTCACAGTTTTCTCCAATATAAGTTTGACTTGTCTATTTGAAACCTCAACTTGCCCACTGGTTTGAGGATGATATGGTGTAGACAACTTGTGAGTTATGGCATACTTTCGCATAAAGGCTTCAAAAGATCTATTGCAAAAGTGGGTGCCATTATCACTGATGATAGCACGAGGGGTTCCGAAGCGAGAAAAAATGTTCTCTCTCAAAAACTTTATGACAACTTTGTTATCATTAGTTTTACAAGGAATGGATTCTACCCACTTGGACACGTAGTCCACAGCAACCAATATGTATTGGTTCCCAAATGAGTTAGGAAATGGACTCATAAAGTCGATGCCCCAAACATCAAAGAGTTCTGTTTCTAGAATTGGGTTGAGGGGCATCATATTTCGATGTGAGATCCTACCTACCATTTGGCATCTAGGGCACGTCTTGCAATATTCAAAGGCATCCTTGAACAGAGTGGGCCAATAAAACCCGCTTTGTAGCACCTTTTCAGCAGTCTTGCGGGGACCAAAGTGTCCACCGCATGCAAGTTCGTGACAAAAGGACAGAACACTCCTAACCTCCTCATCGGAAATGCATCTCCTAATAATTTGATCGGAACAGTACTTGAAAAGATACGGTTCCTCCCAAAAGAAATACCGGACTTGGGATAAGAACCAGTAAACATCATTTTTGGACCAATGAGATGGAGTTTGATTTGTGACTAAGTAATTTACTATATCAGCAAACCAAGGTTCCCTAGAGATAGCTAAGAGATGTTCATCAGGAAAATCCTCATTGATGGGTAATTCGTTGCATGGAGAATGGGAATCCGTGAGAGATGGTCAGCAACGACATTTTCTACGCCTTTCTTGTCTCGAATTTCGAGATCGAATTCTTGAAGAAGGAGGATCCAACGAATGAGTCGGGCCTTGGCATCCTTCTTCATCATGAGATACCTAAGCGCAGAATGATCGGTGAAAATGGTAGTTTTGGACCCTAGTAGGTAGGGACGAAACTTCTCTAAGGCAAACACTACTGCCAAGAATTCCTTCTCGGTCGTAGTGTAGTTCAGTTGAGCGTCATTGAGAGTCCTACTAGAGTAGTAGATCACATGCTGCTTGTTATTAATACGTTGTCCTAGGACAGCACCTATGGCAAAATCAGAAGCATCGCACATAATCTCAAACGGCTTAGACCAATCCGGTGCAGATATGATTGGTGCAGAAATCAGCTCTCTCTTAAGCTTCTCCCAAGAAGTGATGCAGTCAGCATCGAAAGTGAAGAACACATCCTTAGCTAACAGATTAGTCAAGGGCCTAGCAATTTTGCTAAAATCCTTGATAAATCTTCGGTAGAAACCAGCGTGTCCTAAGAAGGATCTAATGTCCTTAATGCATTTGGGCATGGGAAGCTTAGCAATAACCTCGATTTTGGCTCTATCCACTTCTATTCCTTTCTTGGATATTTCATGACCCAAGACAATTCCATGTTTCACCATGAAGTGGCATTTCTCCCAGTTTAGTGTCAAATGTTTTTCAGCACAACGTTGGAGGACGAGTTCAAGATGGTGGAGACATTGAGTGAATGAATCTCCGTAGATGGAGAAATCATCCATGAAGATTTCTAAGAAGCGCTCTCTACCATGTCAGAGAAAAGACTCAACATGCAACGTTGAAACGTTGCTGGGGCATTGCATAAGCCGAATGGCATTCGACAATAAGCAAATGTCCCAAATGGACAAGTAAACGTAGTCTTTTCTTGGTCCTCAGGAGCGATAGGGATCTAGTTATAGCCCGAGTAACCGTCCAAGAAGCAGTAGTACTCGTGACCCGCTAAACGTTCAAGCATCTGATCAATGAAGGGAAGTGGAAAATGGTCCTTACGAGTTGCAGCATTCAGTTTCCTATAGTCAATGCAAACTCGAATCTTTGTGGGAAGTCGAGTTTGAACCAACTCTTTGTTCTCGTTTTTCACTACGGTGAAACCAGATTTCTTTGGGACCGCGTGGACAGGACTGACCCATTGGCTATCCGAAATGGAATAAATTATCCCATTGTCTAAGAGTTTTATGATTTCAGCATGAACAGCCTCTTGCATAATAGGGTTTAACCTACGCTGCGGGTCTCTCTTGGGTGTGGCGTCTTCATTGAGATGGATGCGGTGTTGAACGATGGTTGGACTTAATCCCTTAATATCAGTCATAGTCCACCCGATGGCTTCCTTATGTTTTCTTAGAATATCTTTCAAATCTTTTTCTTCCCCGTCATTTAAATGAGAGGCAATGATGACGGGAAATGTCTCTTGTTCGCCTAGATAGGCGTACTTGAGATGCGCTGGAAGGGCTTTCAATTCTAAGGAAGAGGCAGGCTCACTAGAAGGACTAGTCAAATCTGTTGGCTCCATTATAGGTGAAATGGGTTTGAATCCCAATTCACGGCAGAATCTACCACCTGATCGAGATTAAAGTCATCAGACTCTAACTCGAAGTCATTCTCCATTTCTGATTCCAATTCTTCCCCGTGTTCACTTGTCAAGTTCTCAATTTGGTTTACTTCAAAAGTTTGGTCCTCGATGTCACGGGGTTGTTTTCCTAGATGGAAGACAATGACTTCTCTAGTCATGTCTCCAAAGCTTAACCTCATAGACCCATTCCTGCAATTGATGATGGCATTAGCAGAAGCTAGGAATGGTCGACCTAGGATGACCGGAGTTTGAGCCCTACGATTGGAGTTGGACACAGGTTGTGTCTCCAAAACTATGAAATCGACAGGGTATATGAACTCTCCTACCTGAATCAGGACATCGTTAATTTCCCCTTTTGGAACTTTAAGAGAACGGTCACCCAGTTGGATGGTGACTCGAGTTGGACTAAGGTCACCCAACCCGAGTTGTTGATAAACAGAGAATGGAAGCAAGTTGATACTTGCTCCCAAGTCAAGAAGTGCACGACTAATCTCGGCTTGTCCTATTGTGCAGGCAATGGTAGGGCTACCTGGATCTTTGTACTTGAAAGGGATAGGACCCGAAAATAGCTCACTAATATTAGTGGCTAGGAAGACTTTCTTAGGAACATTAGTCTTTCTCTTCTTGGTGCACATGTCCTTAAGAAACTTAGCATAGGAAGGAACTTGTTGGATGGCATCAAGAAGTGGCACATTTATTTTCACTTGGTTAAACATCTCAATTATCTTGTCCATGTGTGGGTTTTGCTTGTTGTTTTTCAGCCTATTTGGAAATGGTACTATAGGCTGGTGCACCTGGCTGGCTGACTTGTCTTTTTCAGACTCGTCCGAAATGGAAGAAATTGGATTTAATGAGGTGGAAGCTTGATTGTGGTTGTGCTGAATAGGATTGGTGGGTGTTGACACTTGGTTATCAACTTTCTTTCCTGACCTTAATGTATGCACAGCATTACATTGATTGAATGAAGGATCCTCAGCCAGATGAGCTTGTTGGGAATTCCTCGGATTGGTGATTGGCTGACTAGGCAGGGTACCCTTTTGTCTCTCATTTTGTGGGTTGGCCAGTTGACTCATTTGAACTTCTAGCCTCTGAATGGTTTGCATGAGAGAGTCTTAGTTTTTCATATATCTCTCCATGTTTCTCTCAAAGTCAGTCATTCTTCTTTCCAATTGAGGATTATGGAAGGAGGATTGTGGAGCTTGGTTAGGAAAGTTCTGTTGATAATTTGGAAAGCTTGGTGGATGGTTGGGAGAATTATTATGAAAATTGGAGAAGTTGGGTTGATGATTGGAAGAATTGTTACCATGATGGAAGTGGTTAGCATGATTGGATCGTGAATGGTCATTGTTGTTCTGGCTCCATGAGAAATTAGGGTGATTTCTCCAGTCGGGATTGTACGTTGGAGTGTAAGGATTGTTGTTCGGCCTTGAAAAAGCCGCATTCATCGGTTCGTGATAGGATTGCTGAGCCTGAAACACTGGGCATTTCTCGAATACATGGTTCATGGCTTGACAGTAAGTGCAGCCCGGGGGTGGAAATTGGTTCGGGCTGACTTGATTGACTGGACTTGGTTCTTTCGTCTCTAGAGCTTCTAGTATTCTAGCTAAATTAGCTAACTTAGCCTCATTAGCGATGGACGATTCTATGGAGTGGAGACCTCCTTTTGAAGAGATGGAGTTAGGATTCTTATGGGTCTCACTCGCAGATTCCCATTGGATGGTTTTCTCAGCTAAATTATCATACAAATCCCATCCCTCATCTTCATCTTTCTGCAAGAAACCCCCTTGGCACATACTTTCTAAGAGGGTTTTGGTGGAATAGTCTAAACCATCATAGAGATTTGGCATTGTCGCCATTTCTCTATTCCATGGTGTGGACATTGGACAAGGAGGTCTTTGAAGCGTTCAAAGTACCTCCAGAACGGTTCACTAGGCTCTTGCTTGAATTGCATGATCGTCTTCCTAATGAGAGCGGTTTTATGGATATGATAGAATTTCTTCAAGAAAACCTTGATGAAACCATCCCAGGATGTGATGGAACCGGCTGCTAAGCTATAGAGCCACTTTTTCGCTAGGTCCTTAAGTGTGAAAGGGATAAATCTCAACCTAATAGCATCGTCTACAAGGTGTGGGATTTTCATCATAAGACATACTTCCTCAAATTCTTTTATGAAAAAGTAGGCATCTTCGGACTCTAGACCATGAAATTTGGGGAGTGTGTTGATGAATTGAGGCTTGAGCTCAAAATTGTATTCACCAACCGATGGAAGTGAGATGCATGATGGAAGTGAGGTCCTAATGGGGTAGAACCTATCCTGCAGTGATGTGGATTGAGCCATTACCGGATCTGGTCTTGGTTCAAACTTAGGTGGTGATGTGTTTCTAGTCAACCTAGATGAATTAGGGTCTCTCGACCACACTTGCATACACAAACACAATCACAATCACAACAAGTTCAAACAGCAGTCAACAATAATAATCAACTAAGCCTAGTCTAAGGTATCCTTGACCTAGACAACTCCTAACTGGTTGATTGTCCACAAGAGGTAGAATGTAGACCTTGACCACAAGCTAATCAGCCAGGTCAAGGCAAGATTGGTGGGAGGTTTTTCGTCAAAAGACGTTCCTTAATTAAGTAACCACCAATCTTCGGGCTTTCGGCCCTCAATCCCTTTCCTTGACACTGATTTTACAGAAGTCAATTTCCAACACTTTTCCTCTTCAGGATAATCTCCTATTGAGTTCGAGATGTCCCTAAGGCCAACGTCTATCAAATTTTAATTAGGCTTAGGTTGTGCGTGCCTGGAGATGGTTTGCGGGCTAAGGAAGGGTAATGACTTCCCCACCTTATCTTGATTTGGGTTTTGCCCTTAGAATTGATTCGTGCAAAGTGTGCAAGATATAGAAAATAACATTCAAAATCAAATATCACCCAAGAATGTTGCCTATGCTATATGCTATGCATACATACCTTGTCTCCAGCTCTCTTCAACAGTGAAGTAAAAGAATTGAAAAGACTTGTGCCTAGAATGCAAATGTCTAATCAATTTTTAACTTTTAACGAATCTTTTACTGTTGACTTAAAAACAGGGATGTTGGATAGAAACACTAGCACAAATATGACATATAAAAACTAAAGTTTTTGCGAGCAATATGTCCTGCAAAATAAAGTTTTTAGTAGTCCCAAAAAATTTCAGATTTGCAAAGCAATTTCTTGAAATTCTGTTTCCTACTTTCGAGAGTAGGGGCACAGAATTTTCAAGTCTTCTTGGTAAAGCTTGAATGCTAGATTTTGATCTTCGAGTCCCTGAAACAAACACACAAAAGTTGTTAAAACAACTACACCGTTCCCTCCCCGGCAATGGCGCCAAAAATTGATTGCTAAAATAAAGAAACAACCAATAAGTTTAAGAATGTACCGTGTAGCTTGTGGCTAACGGGTCGTGTCCACAAGGAGGGATGCGATGGAAGCTTTTCGATGAGTCGTTTTAAAAACAAGGAATTTGTGTTAGTTTTTTAGGAAAAAGAGAATGTAAGGAAAAGAGATGAAAAAGAGAAATTTCAACTTTCAGAAAAGGATTTGGAGGAGGTGATTTTTAAAAGGCTTTAAGAGTTGTGATGTTGTTTTATAATAAGAAATCAAATCTGGACTTACTATCTTCCTACTCAATTGTTCATTCTTCTCTTAAAGTATTAAGTCCCTCAAGTTATCATTTGCAAAACTTAAAGTTGCTCTTTTTTAGAAAGCTTTGAGTAAAGCACATAAGATGCAGAAGGTTTGAATCCTTTTTCTTCAAGAAAGAGTTGGAATCGGATATTAAAACATAAGCGCGAAGAAGCAAGAATGAATTAAAAACGATCCACAAGAAGTTCAAGAAAGAATGGTGAATTCAACTATCCATACCCATCCTCATGTGCCTTCAAGAACACATTAAAAAAGAAAGGCTTTTAAGGGAGGCATGCATATGAGTTATCGGGTCGTTTTCTTTTAAAGACAGAAGAGAAGAAAACAAGAGAGAGTCGATAGCTAGCCCAGAAAAAGTGTTTAGTTACTCATGAAAAATGAAGAAAACAACGACATAATATAAAGTATATGTGCTCTCCCTATAAATAGCCCACCAGGGGCACAAGGAGAGGGACCTCCAGAGGTAGAGACCACGCACAGGCTCTATAGAGACGGCAGACTTCTCGAGAGGATGCACCGTGCACAAACAGAGATCTATTCTATTGAATTCAGAGACTTTTAGAGAATCACTTCTCTAATCAGGGTGCTGATACCCTAATACCTTCTTCTCAAGGAATCTCTGAAACCAGGCGAGAAGGAATTCCTAAGTGAAGGCAGTTTTGAGAAGTAGCAAGAGGGTTGTACCAACCTTCTGTTCTCTGATTCCCCGAACCAGGCGAGAAGGGAATCTCATCGCCCGCATCGTCAAAGGGACAAAGTGGTCGCGCGCTGACCAGACTCCTATCGGCACACTTCTCCAGAATCTCTGAGGAGATCTACTTGTAATCTTTTAGAATACTTGTAATTTAGCTACTCAATTTTTTATTGTAAGTTTTTCCCTTTGCAAATTAATGGAAAACAAGATGGCGACTCCACTGGGGATCAAATTCTCCACTGCCGAGAATCAAGTGTCGCAATGTGACGAACAGACCTTCGGGTCTAACTCTGAATTCAGAAAAACCGGTGCAGCCAGAGTCTCTCTGGCTAAATCTTCAAGGAAAGTCTCTGCGGAGACAGAAAAGGTTCTCTACGAACCTACTGTGGTTCTCTGGCGCAATAAGGAAGCACGCCCGCAGTCCAAGTCCTTCACTTTCGAGAACCTGGTCGTTCAATTCGACCAAGGAAGATTTGAAGAAGTACTCTCTGGGGGTGGTCTAATGCTTTGAGCATGGAAGTATAGAAAGGTCTCCATGACCAAGGTTTCGAAGCAGGAACCAGAAGCAGAAATCTACCAACACCCTTCAGCCTCGCGTGTGGCTAATTAGGTTACTTGCGAACCAAAGTATCCTCTGCCAAAGCGGATATAGAGGCCTAAACAGAAGTCTCTGGGCAAAGCCTCAGGTGTAGCTACGCCAAAACCGCGTCTCTCTCGCGAAGAAAAAGGCAAGATGCCTGTCTGCTCCAACAATCGTGAAGTCACGACGGCAATCATACCGTCGCACAATTCAAAAGCAGCATCGCCTTGCGCCAGCCTTGTTCTCATAAGCGAAGCTACAGTACCACAGCGTACGCGCAGGGTTCATGACCGCGAAGATAGAGCCAAAGTACCATCTGAGGCTAATTGCCTTCGCAGCAGCATAGCAGGTAAAGCACCACAGCATGCTCCGCTCTCCGGTTCGTCAGGCGCTAAACTCGCGCCTGGTCGCGAAGCTAGAGCCGAAGCACTATTCAGTGCTAATCTCTTCTGCAGGGATAAAAGGAGCAGGACATCGTCCTATATACGATCCAAAAGAGCCTCTGCGCTGGATTGTTTAGGCCCAAGCGGGTCTGATTTGCGGGTATAATTGTCCCTTGAAAATATGGAAATAGATTGAATCAAATCTGTTTAAATCTGAAAAGTAGCCTTGCTGCGAGGCTAGAATCAGCTTCTGCGAAGCTAGAAATGACAAATCGGTTGATCCTCTTGATCTGTTTTGATCCTTTCCATATCGTTGGAGGATTTCCCCTGATCTTCTTACTCGTTTTAGAAGAGTAAAGAGATTGTGGCAATCAACTGCCAAATTTGATCTCAGATTTGATCTTGATTGGATTTGATCTCAATCCTGATTAGATCTGACCTCATCTGGAGATTTGATTGGTCAAAGGTTGACCATAGCAGACCAACAGTGGCGCTGCCCGCTTTAAACTTACAGCGGAGCTGGAGGCAGTATCTGGCGAAGTCAGAAGAAAGCTCTTCGGCGGAGCTAGATGTCGTCTGTGGCGAAGCTACCGCATACCCTTTCTGCGCAGTTGCGTGTGGCTTCAGGCGGAGCTAACTCTCTCTGCGGAGTTGCGCTTCAGCAGTTCAGGCGAAGCTATAAGTTAGCTTCCTGGCAGAGCTTTGAATGGCTTCAAGGCGAAGTTGAATGATCTTAGCCTCTCAGGCGAGGCTATCCCTTTTGGCTCATGTGATGCTAAGTGCTAGCATCTTAGACCTGCTGAGGTCTGTTTAGAGGCAATCCGGGCTTACTGTCTGCTTGATGGATCAGTGGAGTCCAAGTTGCTTCCTTGTCCCTCGGAGATGGGTGAAAACTGATCGTCAGCTTTTCTGTCACTTGTCTTTTGTAAATGTCAACAAGTTTAGACATTGTTTAGACCAATAAGAATCTTGTCTTTTTTAAATGTCAACAATATTATTACAATAAGAATCATCCAGATAAGCTACAAGTGATTCCAAGACAAAAGTAGCTGGGGTGTCCTCCTCTGACTAAGAATTCGCCTCATTATTATTGTCAATGTCATCTGGAAATGGTTATTTTGTTACCTTATTGCTCTCTTGGTAGAAAGAGAATCAGTAAAGTAATTTTTCACCCCTTTAAATTGTTGCATTTTAGCGAACAGCGTTGTGACCATCACCTTATTATCTACATATTTGAAGAACTGATAAAGAGTGGATGGGATGATTCAGTTTGCATGGATCTGATCGGGGAGGAACTAGCACTCAAAAAATGTGTAGTTTATGAAATCAATGAAAATCTCGTATATGTGCTAATGTACCCTCGATACTTCTGTTATAGCATTGGCTCAACGGGTCGAATCCACAGGGACGGGAGGCGATAGAAGCATTAACAGTTTTTTTTCACGTTTTATATTAACAGTTCTTCTTTGTTAAAAGAATTAGAAAAAGAAAGTGAAAAGAAAAAAGAAAAAAAACAAGCATGTGGTAGGTGGAGAAGGCGATGAAAACGGCGATGTGAAAAAAAAAGAGGAGTGGTTTGGAAACAAATAGGAAAGAAGAAGAAGCTTGTAGTAAAGACAATGAAAACAAAGACAAATGAAGAGGCGGTGAAAACAACAATAAAAAGATAAAAAGAATTGCTTTTCAAACAAGATAAAATAAAAACTCATGGCTACTAACTACCAATTGCTCCACTAACCATGCTAACCTCTTAATGATAGTTGCCTCATATTTGATCCTCGGCCATCACTAATCCTTGGCTTCAAGAGACGATACAAAACATGGCAAATGAGATGGTTCTTCTAAATTCAAACAACACATCCATACCACATAAGAAGTTGCAAGCTATTGTTAAATCATCAAAACTGGTTAGAGGTGAGCATGAAATAAAGTTAGCATTTGCAAGTTAGCAAGTTAGTGGGTTAGGTGTTAGAATGTTAGAATGCTAGAATCCATCATCATGAGCCAACAATGGCTCTTGCAAGAACAAGGCCTTATAGAGGCTACCCGATTCATGTGGATTATCAAGTAAGTGGTTAGATGGTTAGTGGTTAGTAGTTAGATTGCCATGAGAAGAAGAAAAGTTAGCAAAGCATCATGTAGAAGATGAAGGAGATTACATTGGAGAAGAAAGGAGGCACCTTTACATAGACTGTCACCATGTATTACATCAATCCCTCTCTATCTCTCTCTCTGAATCTCTCAGCCCTACTACAAGATCTAAAAATGAAATAACATAACAAAATACAAGAAATGAAGAACATCTACTTACACTACACTAAAACATAGAAACCCTAGCCTAAAAACGAAATATGCTTCGTTCTGGACCTATGCAGGGGTTTTTATAGTCGTAGGAACTCTCTGGAAGACGAGACGAGGTCACGCGTCAAAAATTCACGCGTGGCTCCACTACATTGCCGCGGAAACGCGGCTACTGCCGCGTTTCTGCGGCAATACCAGTGGTTGCTAAAATAAAGAAAACAACCAAGGAGTTTAAGAATGTACCGTGTAGCATGTGGCTAACGGGTCGTGTCCACAAGGAGGGATGCGATGGAAGCTTTTCGATGAGTCATTTTAAAAACAAGGAATTTGTGTTTGTTTTTTAGGAAAAAGAGAATGTAAGGAAAAGAGATGAAAAAGAGAAATTTCAACTTTCAGAAAAGGATTTAGAGGAGGTGATCTTTTAAAAAGCTTTAAGAGTTGTGATGTTGTTTTATAATAAGAAATCAAATCTGGGCTTACTATCTTCCTACTCAATTGTTCATTCTTCTCTTAAAGTATTAAGTCCCTCAAGTTATCATTTGCAAAACTTAAAGTTCCTTTTTTTTTTAGAAAGGTTTAAGTAAAGCACATAAGATGCAGAAGGTTTGAGTCCTTTTCTTCAAGAAAGAATTAAAAATGATTCACAAGAAGTTCAAGAAAGAATGGTGAGTTCAACTATCCATACCCATCCTCATGTGCCTTCAAGAACACTTTCAAAAAGAAAGGCTTTTAAGGGAGGCATGCATATGAGTCATCGGGACTTTTTCTTTTAAAAGCAGAAGAGAAGAAAACAAAAGAGAGTCGATAGCTAGCCCAGAAAAAGTGTTTAGTTACTCATGGAAAGCGAAGAAAATAACGACATAATATAAAGCATACCGTACTGCAAGTGAAAGAGAAATCGGCCCGACTTTTGTATTGCTGTCACTTCAACCTTCAAGTACAAGCTCTCAGTCCTCTCTCTCACAAGTTTATGAAACTGGACTACAACTTAAAAAGTAAGATTACAACTTTCTTTCTAGATAACAATGAACCTAGATCCTAAGAAAATAAGTGCAAAATTTAATCCTAGTCTTCGCTGCCTTTTTCTCTGCTGAAAGAGGTATTTATAGCCAAAAACCAAAGAATCAGGATCCCGGGAACGTTGGGGGAGCAAACGCTCCCCCAACTGAAATCAGTTGGCCATGGAAACGCGGCTTGGGCCGCGTTTCCGCGGCCCTGGTGTGGCCACGTGGCCACACCAAGAGGGGGGAGCTTCCTGGTATGAAGGGCTTCTCGCATATCCTGCTGGTTTTCTTGTTGCTGCTTCAACCGCTGACTGAATCAGCTTTTGATTTTCTGGCTTTGATTCCTCGATTCAAGGAGGATTTTTCTCATCCCTTGATATACCAAGATATAGCCTAGACTTCTTCACTTCGAATTTATTCTGAATTAATTCAGAATAAAGTGGGCTTTTGGGCTTGTTCCTCATTTATTTTCTTGAGCATTTGGGCCTACATTTAGCAAAGAAAAATGACACTTATTAATATCATTTATTAGCAAACAAGTGTGGTAACGTGACAACATAAATGCAATGTATGTGACAAATCACACCCCCACACTTATCTTTTGCTCGCCCTCGAGCGAAACATCATACTAACTAGAATCAATTATTAGACCACTTTCGCAGGTCACTCGATTGCACTGAGCATGTGCAACAAGCCGTTAAACCTCTAGGTCACCCCTAGAGGACGAGTTTTGTCACGTGAGGGTTTTCAGCGGATTACACCCACAAAATCCAAAAAGGAAGAGAAATTGTTAGTATTTTCGAAAAGTTTTTTTTTATATATTTTGAAGGAGAAAATATTTGAAGTATATTTGTGAGATCTTAAGTAATCTCTAAGTTATAGGAATATCAAGTTTTTCATTCCTAAACTTAGTCTCCATTCAAAAACATGTCATCAATTAAAGTAAGGAGTCAAATTATACTTCTCATCTAGTCTATTAATTTACCCTGATTCGTATGCACCATCGTGACTGTGAAGTTTACTAAGGGTTCTTCAACATTAACTCCTATGCCTCATATTTATTTATTTATTTATTTATATTTTTATTTTTATTCCTCAATTTCATTTGGCTTTCTAATCTGCCCATGTAACGAGCTTTCAGTCGGTGACACCAAACCGGACGGTTTTAGGGCACTAGGTGAGAAAACACCCCTACGGACCTAAACACCCGAGCAGATAAGGCCACGAAACCAAGGTTTTTATTTATACTATGTAACTCTTTTAGGCGTGAATACTTATGCTTCATGAGGCATAAATGCCCAGCTTAATTAGAGGATACACATTATTTATACGAGGTACCCCTTTTAGGCGTGTACTTATGCTTCATGAGGCATAAATACCCAGCTTAATCAGAGAATACTTTTTTTTTCAAACTTGTCTAATTATCTTTTGCATAAATACTAAGGCTTGCTTAGGCCAAAGCACCTAGCTACTCAATAATTAGACTTTTTTTTTATGAGGCATAAGAGTCTCTGTTTTCAAACCCTAAGTGTGTAAGTGTATTTTGTGTGCATATGTCATTAAGGTAAATATCAAGACTAAATTACTTTCCCAAATTTCTTCCTGACTCTAAAAATCAAACAAGTTATTTTATTTCGACCAAGTGTAAGAAATCCTAATTATGATTCTCCTATTCCTTAAAATTGACTTAAATTCTTACAAAAAATATATCAAAATATTGTCTACCCTTTTCAAAAAAATTTTTTTTATTATCAGCCATGTTAGAACCCTCCCCCACACTTATCTCATGCATTGTCCCCAATGAATGAAAGAAATGTATAAGTGCATGAAATAAAATGGAAAGGAGGAAAGTTACCGATACACTGGGTCAAAAAGACCCATTACCGTTTCATCTACCGGCACCGATTCCAAGAAAGGTTTAAGGCGTTGATCATTTACCTTAAAGTCATTTCCATTCTTGGGGTCACTGATCTCAACTGCACCATGTGGAAACACTGTTTTTACAATGAATGGCCCAGTCCATCGTGATTTCAATTTTCCTGGGAAAAGATGAAGCCTAGAATTGTAGAGTAAGGCTTTTTGACCAGGGACAAAGGTTTTCTTATGATGTGCTTGTCATGAAAAATCTTCACTCTATCTTTAGTGATCCTAGCATTTTCATAGGCCTCATTTCTCAATTCCTCCAATTCGGAAATTTGTAATTTCTGAAGGTCACCGGCCTTAGTCAAATCAAAATTCAAATACTTGATTGCCCATAAGGCTCGGTGCTCTAACTCAACGGGCAAGTGACAAGGTTTGTCATAGACTAACCTATAGGGAGACATCCCTAAAATCGTCTTGAAAGCGGTCCTGTAGGCCCATAGAGCATCTACAAGTTTTAAGGACCAATCTTTCCGGTTTTGGTTCACAGTTTTCTCCAATATAAGTTTGACTTGTCTATTTGAAACCTCAACTTGCCCACTGATTTGAGGATGATATGTGATTTGTCACATACATTGCATTCCTGTTGTCACTTTACCACACTTGTTTGCTAATAAATGATATTAATAAGTGTCTTTTTTCTTTTGCTAAATGTAGGCCCAAATGCTCAAAGGAATAAAAGGAGAACAAGCCCAAAAGCCCACTTTATTCTGAATTAATTCAGAATAAATTCAAAGTGAAGAAGTCTAGGCTATATCTTTGCATATCAAGGGGTGAGAAAAATCCTCCTTGAATCGAGGAATCAAAGCCAAAAAAATCAAAAGCTGATTCAGTCAGTGGTTGAAGCAGCAACAAGAAAATCAGCAGGATATGCGAGAAGCCCTTCATACCAGGAGCCTCCTCCCCTTTGGTGTGGCCACGTGGCCACACCAGTGCCGCAGAAACGCGGCCCAAGCCGCGTTTTTGCGGCAAACTAAATTCAGTTGGGGGAGCGTTTGCTCCCCCAACGTTCCCGGGATCCTGATTCGTGGGTTTTTGGCTATAAATACCTCTTTCAGCAGAGAAAAAGGCAGCGAAGACTAGGATTAAGTTTTGCTTTTATTTTCTTAGGGTTTGGACTGTTTGTTAGCTAGAATACAAGTTGTAGTTCTGTTGTTTACTTTGTAGTTCAGTTTAAAAACTTGTGAGAGAGAGGACTGAGAGCTTGTACTTGAAGAATTGAAGTGACAGCAATACAAAAGTCGAGCAAGTCTTCTTCCAAATTGCAGTACGGTATGCTTTTCATTATGTCTTTGTTTTCTTCGCTTTCCATGAGTAACTAAATATCTTTCTGGGCTTGCTATCGAACTCTCTCGTTCTTCTTCTCTTTTGTTTTTAAAAGAATAAAAAGACCCGATGACTCATGTGCTCTCCCTATAAATAGCCCACCAGGGGCACAAGGAGAGGGACCTCCGAGGTAGAGACCACGCACAGGCTCTAGAGAGACGGCAGACTTCTCGAGAGGATGCACCGTGCACAAACAGAGATCTATTCTATTGAATTCAGAGACTTTTAGAGAATCACTTCTCTAATCAGGGTGCTGATACCCTAATACCTTCTTCTTAAGGAATCTCTGAAACCAGGCGAGAAGGAATTCCTAAGTGAAGGCAGTTTTGAGAAGTAGCAAGAGGGTTCTACCAGCCTTCTGTTCTCTGATTCCCCGAACCAGGCGAGAAGGGAATCTCATCGCCCGCATCGTCAAAGGGACAAAGTGGTCGCGCTCTGACCAGACTCCTATCGGCACACTTCTCTAGAATCTCTGAGGAGATTTACTTGTAATCCTTTAGAATACTTGTAATTTAGCTACTCAACTTTTTATTGTAAGTTTTCCCCTTTGCAAATTAATGGAAAACAAGATGGCGACTCCACTGGGGATCAAATTCTCCACTGCCGAGAATCAAGTGCCGCAATGTGACGAACAGACCTTCGGGTCTAACTCTGAATTCAGAAAAACCGGTGCAGCAAGAGTCTCTCTGGCTAAATCTTCAAGGAAAGTCTCTGCGGAGACAGAAAAGGTTCTCTGCGAACCTACTGTGGTTCTCTGGCGCAATAAGGAAGCACGCCCGCAGTCCAAGTCCTTCACTTTCGAGAACCTGGTCGTTCAATTTGACCAAGGAAGATTTGAAGAAGTACTCTCTGGGGGTGGTCTAATGCTTCGAGCATGGAAGTATAGAAAGGTCTCCATGACCAAGGTTTCGAAGCAGGAACCAGAAGCAGAAATCTACCAACACCCTTCAGCCTCGCGTGTGGCAAATTATATTACTTGCGAACCAAAGTATCCTCTGCCAAAGCGGATATAGAGGCCTAAACAGAAGTCTCTGGGCAAAGCCTCAGGTGTAGCTACACCAAAACGCGTCTCTCTCACGAAGAAAAAGGCAAGATGCCTGTCTGCTCCAACAATCGCGAAGTCACTGACTGAGTTTTCCTGCACACAAAATATGAATATTAGATCTGAGAATTAAAGGTGTGCGAGGTGCTCAATACTAATCCGCGGTAGCAAGGCTATGCGGGTCGTGATCCTCAGGGAGGGACTGCGATGGAAGCGTTAAGCAAGTTTCTCTAAAGTTTTTATCTTTTTTATTAGTTATGATGGTGGTATTTACAGTGAAGTGGAAGAGAAGAATTTAGGAAGATGTGGATCTAAACTAAAGGAAGAAAAGAAAGAAAGATTACCTCTTCAGTCTGCTTACCGTTTGAACCGTTGCGATGATTTACCTTTTCTTAGAAGGCGTACAAGCATGGCATATAGGATCGTCCGCCTTCTTAACTATGGAATAAAAAGCAACTATGAAGACCTGTTCATCGCCATAGGCCATCAAGGTTCCTTCTTCGGCTAGGTATTCTTGAAGCAGTTGGATCTCATGGTGGGCAAGACATTAGAGAACAAATAGAAGGAAGTAAATACTGAGATACACAAGATTAAATAAGAAGAAAAGAAAATAAAACAATACAAAAATAAAAGCAAACCTCGATTTGATTATTAAACAATGGTGGAAAAATAGAACTTACACCGACTGTCACCATCAGTACAAGTAGATCCCTTCCTCCATGAATACATCATCTCCTCTCAGTTTTTACAAAAAGAAAATAGAAATTTACAATGGGGGAAATAAAATCTAACCTAGAAGAAGAAAAACCTAAAAACCCTAACTTTTGGCCCTTTGCTGGATGCTGGACGCTCTGTACGTTGCACTGCAGGGGGTATTTATAGGTGCAGAAGAGAGAAGAGTCCCGGATAAAGCAGCCCACAAAAATTGGTCCAGAGATAAGCTCGGATTGCCGCGGAATCTTGGATTTTGCCGCGGATTTGCGGCATTTTTGTGGAATCTGGCCATGCGCTTTGGCGCGTGGCCTCACCTGGTCCGTCCATCTGGGCGCTTGCTTCTGGAAGTATGATCCTGGCTCTCCATATTGGGATTTCGAGATAACTTGATAATCAAGTTACCTAGATTTTGTATTCTCCCAATCTCTTTTAAACGAATTTCCTTCTCATCTTTGGCTTTTATGCTCATCCTGCAAGAGTTTAGGGTTGAGTAGAATTCTATCCTTCCCTCATCTTTGATATTTGCAACTTTAGCCCTTGTATATTTGCACTTTGACAATTGATATTTGCACTTTGACTCTTGGGCTTCAAATATGGGCTTGGATCTGGGCTTTTGGGCTCTTTAAGCTTTATTTATTGTTAAAATAATAATTCGAGGCCTGCACACAATAAATTACAAATTATTAATAAATGTGCAGAATTAAATGAATAAATATGAAAATGTGATGGTAAATATGATGATAAAAATGCACTTTTGACTACCAATCACACCCCCGCACTTATCTTTTTGCTCGTCCTCGAGTAAAAATCAAAGAGAAAAAGAAAAATTAATCTAACCTAACTCACTTTCGTAGGAATCACGATTGCACTTAGCACGTGCAACAAGCCGTTAAACCTCTAGGTTACCCTAGAGGACGAGTGTTGTCTCGTGAGGGTTTTCAGCGGATTGCACCCACAAAATCCATAAAAAGGAAAATATTTGAATTATTATTGAAGAGACTAAGTAGTCTATAAGTTTTAGGATCCTCATTTTTATTCATTCTTTAAACTTAGTCTTAATAAAGTTAATTGTTTTCCATTTTTGGTAAGAATTAAAATTGAATTTCTAATATAGTCTTTTTCGTTACCAAAAATCATATGCATCCTTATGTTTTTACTAGGAATTCCTTAACTTGGACTCTCATGCCTCTTTATATATATATATTTTTCTTTTATTTTTTTATTTTTTATTTTTTATTTTTTTAAATATATATAACGCATCTAATTTTCTTTCGTGTAAGCATCAAGGCTTCTTGAGGCCCTCATACCTAACTAATTGATTATTAGATGTGTTAATACATATATTATATTTCTTAGTCTTCTTAGGCTTTCTAATCCACCCATGTAACGAACTTAAAGTCGATGACTCCCAAACCGGTTGGCTTTAGGGCACCAGGTGAGAAAACACCCCGCGGACTCAAATTCGAGTGAACTAGGCCCCAAAACTAAGGACTTTATTTTATTTACTCACCTTTAGGCATGAATACTTATGCTTCTTGAGGCACATGTATCAGCTTAATTGGTGATTTTTTTCTTCTCTTTTTTTTCTCTTTTTTTTATGAGGCACAAGGTCTTTGTCTTAGAATCCTAGATATGCATTTGGTATGGACATTTCATTAAGGTAAAAATCAAGACTAATTATTTATTCAATTTCTCTCCTATACCTAAAAATTAAACAATTTATTTATTTTGACCAAGTTTTTAGAAATCCTAATCATGATTTTCCTAATCCTTAAAACTAACTTAGATTTCTTTCAAAAAAATAAGTCAAAATATTTCCTTTTTATAACATTTTTTTTAAATTTTTTTTTTATTAGCAAATTTTGTTAGTGTCTACTTATGTTAGTATGTTAGTAAAGCCCACCCCCACACTTATCTCATGCATTGTCCTCAATGTATGAATGAATGCATATATGCATGAAACAGAACAAGGGAAGGCGGAAGTTACCTTAGGGTGGTGGTTCCGGAGGTGGTCTAATTGGTCCACGAAATGCGGCCCAATCAAGATAACAAATAATTTGGTGGAACCCACCAGAAATTTTCCTTACATAACCCACTAAAATATATATATATATAATCATTTTTTAGTATTTCCACCCCATCAAATTTTCAAATTTCATAATAAATTTCAGAGTTAATTGTCTCAACCTCCTTGTCCCAAAATGGAGTATGAAAAGATGGAATTATTGACTTGGACATTATTGGTGCGGGAACGAATACCGACTCAGGGAAGAAGCTCAAATCAAGTAAGGGCTCAGGAGTCAGGCTAAGTTCAGGAAGTGGGTCCAAGTCAAGAAATAGAAACTCAAGTCCACAATCTTCTTCCACAATGGAATGTGACCTAATATGGGTGATATCTCTTTACTTCCAATATTAAGGAATTCTAGCTCATCACCATACAATTCTTCAAAACTAAGGTCAACATCTTCCGTCAGAATTGTACAATCAGTTTCAGAAGTAAAGAGATTGTGAGAATCTAGGTCAAGTTCAATATGATCTTCTAAAATGGGTGATTCAATTTCATGATGAATTGGAATAGGATCCAATGTTGACTCGGGAAAAGTGAAATCAGGTGGAGACACTGAAGTCATTATTGAATCAGGAAATAAAACTGAATCATCAAGTTGGGGATCATGATCATATTCATGTTCAAGTTCTAATTCATGAAAGGAAAAACTTGCCAAGTTATCAGATTTTGAAGTTTCGGCAAGTTCACATGATGGTACTGAATTAGAATCTTATTGTCCAAAGCAACTTGGTTCGTCGGCTCTAAGCGAGTGGTCAACGAAAGCGGAAATGGCCGAACTGTGAGAACGTAAAGATTCAACCATCAAATCTAGGTCATGATCATGGGCTAATCTAGCCTGATTCATGGCGGCAAGCATCCCTTCATAGTCGATAGGTGCATCATGTTCTGATTGGACTTGAAAATAGGACGGGTAATCGTGATGAAGTTGTGAGTCGGTGGACTCACGCATCATTATGTCTAAGATTGATGGTGATTTTTGCTTGGACTCATTCATACTCATCATTTCCAAGATAGATAGATGGATTTCTATTCTGAATGGGTGGATCTGAGTATGAATCTTGGGAAGAATGTGGACTAGATGGATATGGAGGACAATTTGGTCGAGAATTAGACTCGGGGGACTCGAAACCCCATGAACTCTGTGACGAGTTGAAATTATTATGAAAATTATAGTCATAAGATGGGGGGTGTGGGTTATATTCATTCGGATAAGACCATTCCGGCACACTAGATTGGTCAAAGTTAGGGTATGCCGGGTTGGTAATATCCGAATAATAGTTAGGGGTGTAATATGGATTAAAATTGGAATTATTCTTATATGCCATATCACACCAACACAAACACAACAAACAAAAAAAGAAAAATTCTAACCTAAGTTAGGGTAGACCTATGACCTAGACAACTCCTAACTGGTTAGACCGTCCACAGGAGGTTGGGTGCAGACTTTGACCACAAGTTAATCAGCCAGGTCAGGGCAAGAGTGGTGGGAGGTTTTCCGTCAAAGACGTTCCTTAATTAAATAACCACCAATCTTCGGGCTTTCGGCCCTCAATCCCTTTCCTAGACACTGATTTGACAAGAGTCAACTTCCAGCACTGTTCCCCCTTAGGATAATCTCCTATTGAGTCTGAGATGTCCCTAGGGCCAACGTCTACTAATTTTTATGTTAGGCTTGGGTTAGTGAGTGCTTGGGATATGATTTTGGGCTAAGGAAGGGTGATGAAATCCCCACCTTATCTTATTTATGGGTTATGCCCTTAAGATAAATTAGTGTACGTGTAAAGCTGTAGAAAAGTAATCACTCAAGAAAGCAGTAAATAACCAAGAGTGTTTCCTAATCTATATGCTATGCAAACGTACCTTGTTGATTGAGGTAAACCTGCACAAAAAATACGAGATTATAGAACTTAAGAATGAAATGTGCAAGTGCTCAATTCTTCCGCTATAGCAAGTGGCTATAAGGGTCGTGATCCACAAGGAGGGTTTGCGATGGAAGCTTTTACAGTTTTATTGAAATCGTTATCAAAACTAAGCGAAGGTTCTTCTCTGTTTTTAAAGTTAAGAAAAAGAAAAAGAAAGTTATAGTTAAAGTTAGAGAGAAAGCGAGAGATGAAGAAGGTGGAAAATCAGAAAACAATAAAAAGCGACTATGTACAAATGAAGTGGAGGAAAAGATCGAAAACGATTGGGAAGAAGTGGTGAAAGAAATCGTGTTGGCGATCTATACTATAGCGATAAAAGTAAAGAAAGAAAGTTAAGAATTACTTACCTAGTTTGGTGATGACTTACTTGGAAACCTTTTTGCAAGTTCTACCTTTATGCTTCGGAGGCGTTCAACGCATAGATCATAAACTCGAACTCGGTCCCCGTGCACATTATATCGTCAAGCATAAGAAGAACGAAGTGATGCGAGCTTGGAAGAGGAGAACGTCTTCATGAAGTATCGCTGGCTCTCACGTAGCATCGGTGTACTTGCTTTAGAGTTCACTTGTAGACTCAACACATACAACCAAGGTGAAGTAGAAAAGGAAAACGAAAAGCAAAACAAATGTAAAGGAAAGTAAAGAAACGAACACAAAGAAAAGTTTACCTTTATTGCTTACTGAGACAATGAAAGAAAGGAGGAGGAGTACATCGGTGTCACTCTCAACATCAGCCTCTCTCTCTTACTTACATGAATCATCTTCTAACCTAAGCCTACATACAAGTTACATAAAAAAAAAAACCTAAACCTAGAAATGAAAAGCTTGGCTAAGTCCTATCTCTGCCTGGTCCTCCCTTTTGCCTTTGAGTGCAGGTATTTATAGGAGAAATGGAGAGGGTAGAGGTGGATATTCAGTTCTGATCTGCAGTTTGTTGCGTGTTGATTGCTGAATATTACTTAACAACTGACAGAATTAGAAATAATTATCAACATAAGAGTTGTAGCTCTGTCAGTCTGTTTTCTGGATCATCTTGAATCATCAGAATTGAGATTCTGTAGCAAAAGTTATGATTCGAATACTAAAATGTATCCAGTCAGAATCTGAATCAAACTTGCTTGATCTTTGCTTCAACCGATCGATTCTGAGAGGATTCTTCTCAACCAGTTTTCAACTTCTTGATTTTGCCCTGATTTACTGAGTGTGAATTAATTCTGATTTAATTCAGAACTTTGGTGGGCTTTGGGCTCATTTCTCTTCATCTCCTTAAAGAATGGGCCTGCAAATAAATTAAGCAATTAATTAGGACAATACAGGCTTTTATTCTAAAATAAGTATGGAAATATGATATTAAATATGCAACATTAGCGACCAATCACACCCCCATACCTATCTTTTGCTCGTCCTCGAGCAAAACAACTAAACTATACTAAGGATTATTAGACCACTTTCGCAGGTCGCGCGATTGCACTGAGCATGTGCAACAAGCCGTTAAACCTCTAGGTTCCCCCTAGAGGACGAGTTTTGTCTCGTGAGGGTTTTTAGCGGATTGCACCCACAAAATCCATAAAGAAAGGGAAATAAAGAGTTATTATTTTCGAAAAGCATTTTGAAAGAGAAAAATATTTGAAATGTGATTGTAAGATCTAAGCAATCTATAAGTTATAGGAAAACCGAATCTTTCATTCCTAAACTTAGTCTCTATTCAAAAATTTGTTATCAATCAAAGTAAGGAGTCAAATTGTACTTCTCATCTAGTCTATTACTTTACCCTAAGTCATATGCACCTTGTGACTGTGAAAATTTTGACTAAGGGTTCATTAACTCTAACTCTTATGCCTTATTTATTTATATATATACTTTTTTTTGTGGTATTATTCCTTAGTTCTATTAGGCTTTCTAATCTGCCCATGTAACGAGCCTCTAATCGATGACTCCCAAACCAAACGGTCTTAGGGCACCAGGTGAGAAAACACCCCCAAGGACTTAAGGACTCGAGCAAACAAGGCCACAAAACTAAGGATTTTATTATATGAATCCCTTTTGGGCGTGAATACTTATGCTTTATTAGGCACAAATACCCAGCTTAATCAGTGGATTATATATATATTTTTTTCTTAAACTTATCTAATCATCTTTCGCATAAATACTAAGGCTTGCTTAGGCCAAAGCACCTAGCTAATCAAGAATTAGATTTGTTTATCTCTTTTTTTTTCTTCTTTTTTTTTTTTCAAACTTATCTAATTATCTTTCGCATAAATACTAAGGCTTGCTTAGGCCAAAGCACCTAGCTAGTCAATAATTAGATTTATTTATTTATTATTTTATATATATATATATTTTTAAGGCATAAGAATCTTTGTTTTTGAACCCTAAGTGTGTAAGTGTATGAAGTGTGCATATTTCATCAAGGTAAAGATCAAGACCAAATTACTTTGACAAATTATCTTCCTAACTCTAAAAATCAAACAAATTATCTTATTTTGACCAAGTATAAGAAATCCTAATTTGGATTTTTCTATTCCTTAAAATTAACTTAATTTCTTACAAAAATAAGTCAAAATATTGTTTCTATTTTTCAAAAAGTTTTTAAAAGTAAAGAAAAATGTCAATTTTTTTTTTATTTTTTTTTATTTAAACAAAAAGAAAAGTTATGTTAGTCCCTCCCCCACACCTATCTCATGCATTGTCCTCAATGTATGAATTAATGCATAGATGCATGAAAAAGACGAAAGGGAAGGAAAATGTTACCTTAAGGTGGTGGTTCCGGTGGTGGTCTGATTGGTCCACGAAACATGGCCCAATCAACTTTTCTTGGGTCTCGAAGGAACCCACCAGCACTATCTTTAATATGACCCACTAAAAAGATAAATCCAATAAGGATTTTTATTAAATATTTGACCCCATCTAATTTCCAAATTCCATAATTGATTTCGGAGTCAAATTTGTCAACCACCTCGTCCCAGAATGGAGTATGAAATGATAGAACAATTGACTTGGACTCAGGAAGGACAGGAACTAATACCGACTCAGGAAGGTGACTTAAGTCAAGTAAAGGTTCAGGAGTCGAAATAGGTTCAGAAATTGGGTCCAAGTCAAGAAATTGAAACTCCAGTCCACATGTATTTTCTAATAATGGAATGTGACTTAATGTGGGTGATTCCAGTTCATGAATGATAGGTGGAGGAATCAAAACCGACTCTAAAACATTACTCAAGTTTGGTAACACAACAGGAGTCAAGATTGATTCAGAAAGTTGAACTGGATCACAGATATGAGAATCTAGGTCACATATCTCATTGACTTCAATATCAAAAAATTGAGAACTTGCCAATTTGTCAATAGGATCTTCCAGAGTGTATAATTGGTCAAGTTCAATATGATCCTCACAGATGGGTGATTCAATTTCATTATGGATTGGTACAGGATCCAATGTTGACTCGGGGAAAAGATCGAAATCAGGTGAAGATACCGGAGTCATAATCGAATCAGGAAATGGAATTGAATCACTAAGTTGGGGTTCAGGATCATAATCATTTTCAAGTTCTATTTCAGGGAAAGGAAAACTAGCCAAACTATCAATATCATGTGGAGTTTGGGTAAGTTCACATGGTTGTTCTGAAATAGAATCTTGATTTCCAAAACAATATGACTCTTTGGCTCTAACAGAATGGTAAGTGACATCAGGACGGTGGGAACGTAGAGATTCGACCATCATATCTATGTCACGATTTCTAGCATTTTGAGCATGAGTCATAGCTTCTAGCATCTTTTCATAATTGATGGGTTCATTGTTTTGATGAAACGATGAAGAGTTGTCTTGGAAGTGGTATTGAAATTGTGAGTCCATCAGATTTTAGGATTGTGTTTGGACTCACGCATACTCCGTTCCAAAATTGATGGTTTCCTATTTTGGACGGGTGGAACTGAGTATGAATCTTGAACATAATGTGGACTGGGGGGAGAAGGAGGGCAAGGTGGTTGGAAATTATGCTCGGGGGAGGTGAATCCCCACTGACTCGGTGAATAGTTGAAATCATTATGGAAATTATAGTTATTAGATGGGGGGTATGGGTCATATTGATTCGGATAAGACCAATCCGGCACACTAGGTTGGTCAAAGTTATGATATGCCGGGTTGGTAATATCCGAAAATGAAGCCGGTGTGTAATATGGATTATTATTGTAGTTGAAAAAATTATTATTATAGTCCATATCACACAATAGAATACAAACAAAGAAAAACAAACAAATAAACAAACAAAAAAGAAAAAAATTCTAGCCTAAGTTAGGGTAGACTTAGGACCTAGACGACTCCTAACTGGTTAGACTGTCCACGGGAGGTCTAATGTAGACTTTAACCACAAGCTAATCAGCCAGGTCAGGGCAAGGTTGGTGGGAGGTTTTCCGTCAAAGACGTTCCTTAATTAAATAACCACCAACCTTCGGGCTTTCGGCCCTCAATCCCTTTCCTAGACACTGATTTTGCAGGAGTTAGATTCCAACATTTTTCCACCTTAGGATAATCTCCTAATTGAGTCCGAGATGTCCCTAGGGCCAACGTCTACTCATTTTAAGTTAGGCTTGGGTTAGTGAGTGCTTGGAGATGGTTTTTGGGCTAAGGAAGGGTGATCAAATCCCCACCTTATCTTGATTTGGGTTTTGCCCTTAGAATTGATTCGTGCAAGTGTGCAAGATATAGGAAAGTAGCATTCAAAAGCAAAATCACCCAAGAATGTTTCCTAAACTATATGCTATGCATACATACCTTGTCTCCAGCTCTCTTCAACAGTAAAGTAAAAGAATTGAAAAGACTTGTGCCTAGAATGCAAATGTCTAATCAATTTTTAACTTTCAACGAATCTTTTACTGTTGATTATTAGCAGGCTTATTTTATGGCATATAAGAAAAATTAAAGTTGCAGCAAACTAGAATTTGTAAACTAAGCAGCCCTGCAAAAAGCTGTTAGTAGTCAACTCGTCCTTGCCGCGGATCCGCGGCTTTTGCCGTGGAAATGCGGCAATTCAGAGGGCCCTTGGTCTCTGCTTTTTGGAGCAGAGGCCCAAGGCCACTTGTATGTTACTGCAATAATAATCTTCTGCTTTGCTTGCCCTGTAACCTGCAACAGAGAAAAAAAATCGTTTAGTTCTAAAAGATTTGCAAGAAAAATTCAGATTTCAATAAAAAAAAACATGTTACCCTCCCCGGCAACGGCGCCAAAATTTGATTGAGGTAAACCTGCACAAAAAATACGAGATTATAGAACTTAAGAATGAAATGTGCAAGTGCTCAATTCTTCCGCTATAGCAAGTGGCTATGCGGGTCGTGATCCACAAGGAGGGTTTGCGATGGAAGCTTTTACAGTTTTATTGAAATCGTTATCAAAACTAAGCGAAGGTTCTTCTCTGTTTTTAAAGTTAAGAAAAAGAAAAAGAAAGTTATAGTTAAAGTTAGAGAGAAAGCGAGAGATGAAGAAGGTGGAAAATCAGAAAACAATAAAAAGCGACTATGTACAAATGAAGTGGAGGAAAAGATCGAAAACGATTGGGAAGAAGTGGTGAAAGAAATCGTGTTGGCGATCTATACTATAGCGATAAAAGTAAAGAAAGAAAGTTAAGAATTACTTACCTAGTTTGGTGATGACTTACTTGGAAACCTTTTTGCAAGTTCTACCTTTATGCTTCGGAGGCGTTCAACGCATAGATCATAAACTCGAACTCGGTCCCCGTGCACATTATATCGTCAAGCATAAGAAGAACGAAGTGATGCGAGCTTGGAAGAGGAGAACGTCTTCATGAAGTATCGCTGGCTCTCACGTAGCATCGGTGTACTTGCTTTAGAGTTCACTTGTAGACTCAACACATACAACCAAGGTGAAGTAGAAAAGGAAAACGAAAAGCAAAACAAATGTAAAGGAAAGTAAAGAAACGAACACAAAGAAAAGTTTACCTTTATTGCTTACTGAGACAATGAAAGAAAGGAGGAGGAGTACATCGGCGTCACTCTCAACATCAGCCTCTCTCTCTTACTTACATGAATCATCTTCTAACCTAAGCCTACATACAAGTTACATAAAAAAAAAAACCTAAACCTAGAAATGAAAAGCTTGGCTAAGTCCTATCTCTGCCTGGTCCTCCCTTTTGCCTTTGAGTGCAGGTATTTATAGGAGAAATGGAGAGGGTAGAGGTGGATATTCAGTTCTGATCTGCAGTTTGTTGGCGTGTTGATTGCTGAATATTTCTTAACAACTGACAGAATTAGAAATAATTATCAACATAAGAGTTGTAGCTCTGTCAGTCTGTTTTCTGGATCATCTTGAATCATCAGAATTGAGATTCTGTAGCAAAAGTTATGATTCGAATACTAAAATGTATCCAGTCAGAATCTGAATCAAACTTGCTTGATCTTTGCTTCAACCGATCGATTCTGAGAGGATTCTTCTCAACCAGTTTTCAACTTCTTGGTTTTGCCCTGATTTACTGAGTGTGAATTAATTCTGATTTAATTCAGAACTTTGGTGGGCTTTGGGCTCATTTCTCTTCATCTCCTTAAAGAATGGGCCTGCAAATAAATTAAGCAATTAATTAGGACAATACAGGCTTTTATTCTAAAATAAGTATGGAAATATGATATTAAATATGCAACATTAGCGACCAATCACTTGTCGCCAGCACTTTTCAACAGTAAATAAAAATAATTAAAAAGACACGTGCCTAATATGCAAATGTCTAATCAATTTTTAATAAACAACGAATAGTTTACTGTTGAATTAATTAGCAGTTGCAGAGTGATCACAGAGAAATATAATCACAGCAGAAATCAGAGTTTTGCAATGCAGAGCAACCTGCAGAAAAGCAGGTTAGTAGTTCACTACTATTGCCACGGAATCGCGGCTTTTGCCGCGGATCCGCGGCAAATTAGTAGGTCTAAGTGCTCTGCCTTCGAGGGCAGAGGCACTGGATTGCTATATGTCCTTACTGCTGCTCTGTTTTTGTTTCCTGTTCTCTGTACCTGCAACAGAAAAGAATAAAGAATTAGTTAAAAATTAAAATTTTTTATTAGAGAATAACTTACCGTCCCTCCCCGGCAACGGCGCCAATTTGTTGACTGAGTTTTCCTGCACACAAAATATGAATATTAGATCTGAGAATTAAAGGTGTGCGAGGTGCTCAATACTAATCCGCGGTAGCAAGGCTATGCGGGTCGTGATCCTCAGGGAGGGACTGCGATGGAAGCGTTAAGCAAGTTTCTCTAAAGTTTTTATCTTTTTTATTAGTTATGATGGTGGTATTTACAGTGAAGTGGAAGAGAAGAATTTAGGAAGATGTGGATCTAAACTAAAGGAAGAAAAGAAAGAAAGATTACCTCTTCAGTCTGCTTACCGTTTGAACCGTTGCGATGATTTATCTTTTCTTAGAAGGCGTACAAGCATGGCATATAGGATCGTCCACCTTCTTAACTATGGAATAAAAAGCAACTATGAAGACCTGTTCATCGCCATAGGCCATCAAGGTTCCTTCTTCGGCTAGGTATTCTTGAAGCAGTTGGATCTCATGGTGGACAAGACATTAGAGAACAAATAGAAGGAAGTAAATACTGAGATACACAAGATTAAATAAGAAGAAAAGAAAATAAAACAATACAAAAATAAAAGCAAACCTCGATTTGATTATTAAACAATGGTGGAAAAATAGAACTTACACCGACTGTCACCATCAGTACAAGTAGATCCCTTCCTCCATGAATACATCATCTCCTCTCAGTTTTTACAAAAAGAAAATAGAAATTTACAATGGGGGAAATAAAATCTAACCTAGAAGAAGAAAAACCTAAAAACCCTAGCTTTTGGCCCTTTGCTGGATGCTGGACGCTCTGTACGTTGCACTGTAGGGGGTATTTATAGGTGCAGAAGAGAGAAGAGTCCCGGATAAAGCAGCCCACAAAAATTGGTCCAGAGATAAGCTCGGATTGCCGCGAAATCTTGGATTTTGCCGCGGATTTGCGGCATTTTTGTGGAATCTGGCCACGCGCTTTGGCGCGTGGCCTCACCTGGTCCGTCCATCTGGGCGCTTGCTTCTGGAAGTATGATCCTGGCTCTCCATATTGGGATTTCGAGATAACTTGATAATCAAGTTACCTAGATTTTGTATTCTCCCAATCTCTTTTAAACGAATTTCCTTCTCATCTTTGGCTTTTATGCTCATCCTGCAAGAGTTTAGGGTTGGGTAGAATTCTATCCTTCCCTCATCTTTGATATTTGCAACTTTAGCCCTTGTATATTTGCACTTTGACAATTGATATTTGCACTTTGACTCTTGGGCTTCAAATATGGGCTTGGATCTGGGCTTTTGGGCTCTTTAAGCTTTATTTATTGTTAAAATAATAATTCGAGGCCTGCACACAATAAATTACAAATTATTAATAAATGTGCAGAATTAAATGAATAAATATGAAAATGTGATGGTAAATATGATGATAAAAATGCACTTTTGACTACCAATCACACCCCCACACTTATCTTTTTGCTCGTCCTCGAGTAAAAACAAAGAAAAAGAAAAAGTTAATCTAACTCACTTTCGTAGGAATCACGATTGCACTTAGCACGTGCAACAAGCCGTTAAACCTCTAGGTTACCCTAGAGGACGAGTGTTATCTCGTGAGGGTTTTCAGCGGATTGCACCCACAAAATCCCCGGCAACGGCGCCAATTTGTTGACTGAGATTTCCTGCACACAAAAATAAGGATATTAGATTTTGGAAATAATAGTGTGAGGTTCTCAGTTCTAATCCGCGGTAGCAGGGCTATGCGGGTCGTGATCCTCAAGGAGGGACTGCGATGGAAGCGTTAAGCAAGTTTCTCTAAAAATTTATCTTTTTTAGTTATTTTGTTAGTCACGATGGTATTTACAATGAAAAGTGGTATTTACAATGAGTTGTGGGAAAGAATTATGGAAGATGTGGATTTAATCTACAAAAAAGAAAAGAAAAGAAAAGGAAAGAAAACTTATCTCTTTAGTCTGCTTGCCTTCGATCCTTTTGCGACGACTTACTTTTTCTCAGAAGATTTGCAAGTATGGCGTATAGGATGTTCGTCGCCATAAGCCATCAAGGGATCTTCGTTGGCTAGGCAGTCTTGAAGCAATCGGATCTCACGGATTACAAGTCATCAGAGAGAAACAATGACATAGAACAAGATTAGAAAAACAAAGATAAAGCGAGAATAAAGAAACAATGAAACAAGAATAAAAACAAACCAACCTCGAGCAGATTTTTATTAACAATGGGGGAAAAATAAAAACTTACACCAATGTCACCTGGTACAAGTATGATTCCTTCCTCCATGAAAGCATCTCCACTCTTCGTTACAAAATTTACAAAATAAAAATAAAATCTAACCTAAAAGAAAGAAGAAAAACCCTAAAAATCCTAACTTTGGCCCTTGGCTCTTTGCTCGACGCTGGACGCTCTGTACGTTGCACTGCAGGTGATATTTATAGGTGCAGAAGGCCGAGGAGTCCCGGATGAAGCTGCCCACGAAATCTGGTATTCAGACTCATCTAAATTGCCGCGGATTCCTGGATTTTGCCGCGGATTTGCGGCATTTTTGTGGCTTCTGGCCACGCGCTTTGGCGCGTGGCCTCTCCTGGTTCGTCCATCTGGGCGCCTACTTCTGGAAGTATGATCCTGGCTCTTAATATTGGGATATGGATATAACTTGGAAATCAAGTTATCTAGATTTTGTATTCTCCCAATCTCTTTTAAACGAATTTCCTTCTCATCTTTGGTTTTTATGCTCATCCTGCAAGAGTTTAGGGTTGGGTAGAATTCTATCCTTCCCTCATCTTTGATATTTGCAACTTTAGCCCTTGTATATTTGCACTTTGACAATCTGATATTTGCACTTTGACTCTTGGGCTTCAAATATGGGCTTTTGGGCTTCATTAAGCTTTATTTATTATAAAAATAAGAATTCGAGGCCTGCACACAATAAATTACAAATTATTAATAAATGTGCAGAATTAAATGAATAAATATGAAAATGTGATGGTAAATATGATGATAAAAATGCACTTTTCACTACCAATCAGTCACGACGGCAATCATACCGTTGCACAATTCAAAAGCAGCATCGCCTTGCGCCAGCCTTGTTCTCATAAGCGAAGCTACAGTACCACAGCGTACGCGCAGGGTTCATGACCGCGAAGCTAGAGCCAAAGTACCATCTGAGGCTAATTGCCTTCGCAGCAGCATAGCGGGTAAAGCACCACAGCATGCTCCGCTCTCCAGTTCGTCAAGCGCTAAACTCGCGCCTGGTCGCGAAGCTAGAGCCGAAGCACTATTCAGTGCTAATCTCTTCTGCAGGGATAAAAGGAGCAGGACATCGTCCTATATACGATCCAAAAGAGCCTCTGCGCTGGATTGTTTAGGCCCAAGCGGGTCTGATTTGCGGGAATTGCCGACAAATAAACAAACCTCTTCCTCCTGTTGTCAACAAGTGGGATGTCAGTTGGTGACAGTCCACTCGGTCCTTTGCCGGCTGGGACCAATCTCCGTCACTCCTCCAGGACGACGATCAGTTTTTGATCAACTATTGGTACAGGCCCCAGTGAAACATCATAAAAGGAGCGTCTCGCGAGATCCACCCACTGCATCCGTCAACATGACCGGAAGGGGACGAGAGCTACGCAGGGGAAGACAAGCATCTGACGACACCCCCTACAGTTCCCCAGATCCAGATTACAGCCCAGGCTTAGGCGAAGTCTTGGTGCATGAAGAAGATGTTTTCCGAAACACAAAATCTAGGGTTGTGATACCCTACACTTATGAACAGCCGTCCTCTTCAGTGGCAGTGGCCTCGCCGCAACCAAAGAGAGGATCCGTCCAGTGGTCTAATGAAGAAGATAAAAATAGTGGAATGCTATGTCGACGACATTGCTGTCAAAAGCCGCAATAAGGATGACCATCTTCGCGATCTGAGAACGATGTTCGACATAATGCGGGCTCATCAACTGAAAATGAATCCGACAAAATCTTTCTTCGGAGTGTCAAGTGGCAAGTTTCTTGGGTTCATTGTTACGTCAAAAGGAATTCATCTTGACCCAGACAAGGTCAAAGCCATTCAGAGCATGCATCCACCGAGGAATCTTAAAGAACTCAGAGGCTTGCAAGGTAGACTGGCTTATATTAGAAGATTCGTCGCAAATCTCTCAGGCCGCTGTCAACTTTTCACCCGACTCATGAAAAAGGGTACTTCCTTCGTATGGGATCAAGCTTGTCAGGAAGCTTATGAAGACATCAAGAAATATCTCACAAAACCTCCAATCTTAGTGGGTCTCACATCAGGGAAACCATTCTTGCTTTATGTAAAAGTTATGGACCATTCTCTTGGTGCCCTCCTTGCTCAAAAGGACGACAATGGTCACGAGCAGGCCATTTATTATTTGAGCAGGACTCTCATAGGAGCAGAATCTTGCTACAATCCTATCGAGAAGGAGTGTTTAGCTCTTGTCTTCGCTGTTCAGAAGACACGACAATATTTGGTCGGCCAAACCATACATGTCATCTCCAGAGTAAATCCTTTGCGCCTTCTCATGATGAAGCCAGGACCATTGAACTTAAGATTAGCTAAATGGGTGCTTCTTTTGTCTCAATACGACATGATCTTTACCCCACAGAAGGCGGTTAAAGGCCAGGCCCTTGCAGAGTTCTTGGCCGCTCATCCAGTTCCGGAACACTCAAAACTTCATGAAGATATTCCAGATGAAGTCTTCGAGTCTAACGCAACCTCAGAAAAGGAAGTATGACAGATGTTCTTCGATGGGGCATCACGAATAGGCCCTAAAGGCAAGATTATTGCCGGAGTGGGGGTTGTGTTCATCTCCCCACAGAATCATGTCCTTCCCAGAGCATTCTCCCTGACAGAGTCATGCTCCAACAATGTAGCAAAATATAATACTCTGCTCATTGGTCTTCAGCTCGCCCATGGAATGGGGGTACGCTACCTTGAAACCTACGGTGATTCAAAACTGATTATCAATCAGGTTAAAGGCGAATATGAAGTTCGCCACGAGGATTTGGTGCCTTATTACCACACAGCCATTGAATTGGCTAACCTATTTGAAGGTTTCTACATCGGGCACGTGTCTCGATCTCAGAATACCAGGGCAGACGCTCTTGCTGCATTAGCAACAACACTAGCCCTCCCAGCCGACACCGAGTATCACCTCACAGTGTCAACTCGACATCTTGTATGCTCTAAGCACATGTTGAAAACCCGAGAAGCCTACAATGTCTCCACGGATCTTGACTCGAGAGATTGGCGATTTCCTCTCATTGACTATGCTTTACATGGTCTGCTGCTAGACAATCCTAAAGAAGCGGCATTTATCAGACGAAGGTCTCTCCGTTTCTACTACGATCCAACTCTGAAGACACTTTACCGTTGTTCATATGACGGTGTCCTCCTCCGTTGCCTTTCTAATTCAGAGGCACAGGAAGTGCTTAAAGAAGCACACGACGGCATTTGCGGAGCTCATCAGCCAGGTCCAAAACTCAAAGACAGGTTGCATAGGCTTGGATACTATTGGCCGACCGTGATAGCCGATGCCATCCAATATGCACGAAGGTGTAAAGCATGCCAAATTCATGCGGACTTCATACACCAGCCCTCGGAGTTGCTCCACCCGACTGTTGCTTTATGGCCATTTGAAGCATGGGGAATCGATGTCGTAGGGCCAATCAGCCCCTCCTCGACAAGAGGTCACAAGTTTATCCTGGCAATAACCGATTACTTTTCAAAGTGGGCAGAAGTTATACCACTGGTTGAAGTCAAAACCTCTAATGTGATTAATTTCATCATACACCATGTCATCTATCGATTTGGCGTCCCTAGGCGGATCATCCATGATAACGGTCCCCAATTCATAAGCCAGGTATTCTATCAGTTCTGCGATAAATACCGAATTCCGAATGTGGCTTCAACTGCCTATAATCCCGCCGCTAATGGTTTGGCTGAAGCATTCAACAAAACAATCATCAAGTTACTCAAGAAGTTCGTCTCCTCGAATAAGCGAGATTGGAACGAAAAGCTTGGTGAATGTCTTTGGGCCTACCGAATCACGGTTCGGACCCCGACAGGCAATACGCCTTTTTCTCTGGTGTACGGGTGTGAGGCAGTCATCCCATTAGAAATCCAGATGCCGTCATTGCGAGTCGCTCTAATGACTAAGATCACATCAGAGGACAATGATCGATTACGTCTTCAAGAGCTCGAAGCCCTAGATGAGAAACGGCTACAAGCTCAACAACATATCGAGTTGTATCAAGCTCGAATCTCAAAAGCCTTCAATAAGAAGGTCAAACAACGAGTCTTCTAGAAAGGAGACTTGGTTTTAGCCGTCAGACGACCGATGGTTATGACGCACAAGACCAAAGGCAAATTTCAGCCTAAATAGGAAGGACCGTTTGTAATAGAAACAGTCTATTCAAACGGAGCATACCGCCTCATGACTTCAGATGGCGATTTACTCATGATGCCGATCAATGGCAAGTTCTTAAAGAAGTATTATCCTTGATTAAGGATCCTTCTCATGATCAAGTTAACATTACACCTCTGATCAAGACCTTTATGTCCAAGGTACATGCAAAGAGAGCCTTTCTCTTCCTCCAAGCGAGATCATACACCAGTAGGAACCTGGCCATATACTGGTTCTCTCAAAGGAGAATCAAGGTTACACATACGCTAACCAGATGATCCAATATCCTTAACGATTAAGGATAGAGGAAAATGTTGGCCTTTAAGCCCAACATTAGTCCTCGACAACTCATTGTGCTGAGGGGAATAGCATGGCTAGCCTAATTCAAATGGTAGTTGGTAAAGCCATATCAAACCCGTTGACAGCTGGGGATTTGCTAAAAATCCTAAGGGACCTGTTCTCATTTGATTCCCTCTCCAAAATTACTTACCAATTCTCATCCATAGAATGGTAAGACCACATATACATTTCGCTGTTACGTTAACATTAAACCTATGATAGTGATTCCCTCGTTTCTCCCCGCGAAAACGAGACCTCCAAAATCACTTACCAATTCTCATCCATAGAATGGTAAGACCACATATGCATTTCGCTGTTACGTTAACACTAAACCTATGACAGTGATTTCCTCGTTTCTCCCCGTGAAAATGAGACCTTTTCCCAAATTTCATCACCAACCTTGATCTTGGTAGTGTCTTAATCAGTTATGTCATTGCGACCTCTGAACTGGCAGACAGCCAAGTCCCAATTTCGAGCCTGTTGACATTTACAAAAGACAGGTCTCACTTATACTTGTTGACATTTACAAAAGACAAGTATTACCCTTTTAGCCCCATAAAGGCTAACCTTGAGCATGGTAGCGTCTCAATCAGTTATGTCATTGCGACCTCTAAACTGGCAGACAGCCAAGTCTCAATTACGAGCTTGTTGACATTTACAAAAGACAAGTCTCAACCCTGAGCCTGTTGACATTTACAAAAGACAGGTCTCGATACTTATTGACATTTACAAAGATAAGTATCACCAACCTTGAGCTTGGTGGCGTCTCAATCGGTTATGTCATTGCGACCTCTGAACCGGCAGACAGCCAAGTCTCAATTTTGAGCCGTTGACATTTACAAAAGACAGCTCTCGATACTTATTGACATTTACAAAAGATAAGTATCACCAACCTTGAGCTTGGTAGCGTCTCAATCAGTTATGTCATTGCGACCTCTTAACTGGCAGACAGCCAAGTCTCAATTTCGAGCTTGTTGACATTTACAAAAGACAAGTCTCAACCCTGAGCCTGTTGACATTTACAAAAGACAGGTCTCGATACTTATTGACATTTACAAAAGATAAGTATCACCAACCTGAGCTTGGTGGCGTCTCAATCGGTTATGTCACTGCGACCTTTGAACCAGCAGACAGCCAAGTCTCAATTTTGAGCCTGTTGACATTTACAAATGACAGGTCTCGATACTTATTGACATTTACAAAAGATAAGTATCATCTACCTTGAGTTTGGTAGCGTCTCAACCAGTTATGTCATTGTGACCTCTGAACTGGCCGATAGCCAAGTCTCACTTTTTAGTCCGACAAGGACTACTTTGAGCCTAGTGGCTTCTCAATCGGTTAAGTCATTGCGACCTCTGAACCGACAGATAGCCAAGTCTCATTATTCAATCCAGCAAGGACTATGTTCTCAAGTGGCTGTAATACAACTTGAAAACGACAATCCAGCAGATAAAACAAGTTGGAGATTCGACAGGGAGTCAAAACAAAATTATTTTTATTAAGTCTGAGAAGAAGGGATACATGAAGGCACATATGTTATAAGTTATGAGCGTGCGTCATAAGATTTGATCCGTCCTTCAAGAAAGGCCAGCCTTGTCTTCCTATCATCAGCAGCCCTCATAAGAGCCTGCGACCTTAGCTCAGCCTCATTAAAACTCGCCGTCTGGGCCAAGCGAGATTCAACTTCAGCCAAGGTTGCCCTTTGAGCTAGCTCCTGCCGCGAAAGCTCATCACTCTGAGCCTTGAGTTGCTCAAGCCGCACAATCTCTTCAAGACGTATAGGTTCAGCCTTGGATAAGAGAAGATTTGCCTTCCTGATCATCTCCTTGGCCTTTTCAATTTTATCTTCAGCGTCAAGAAAAGCACTGCTAGAAGCATCGATAGCGTCCCCGAGCTCTATCTTCCTTGTCTCCAAGGATTTCAAGTCCGAAGAAATAGCCTTAACGGTTTCCTGAGCGGCGAGATGGGCTTCATGCATTTAAGCAATAAGGTGCGCAAGCTGCTCATCAACTGAAGACTCCAAGTTCGAATGGCTGAGACGGCGCCATTCTTCCACGTCCCTCTCAAATTGGTCTACCAGAAGTTCCAATGCGACGGCCTGCTTATCCCCTCCAAAGTCCCGGATATTCTCAATACTTCGGGAGAGGACCACCTTTAAAGTAGAAAATGGCACAGTCGAGCCTTTCAAGACCAAATCAATGGATCGCTTCAGGCCTTTATAAAAGCTGTCGACTATTTCAGCTACAAATTCATTTTCAGCCTCAGCCACTCCTGGCAGACGGGCAGCCTCAGAAGATTCCACCGGCCTTGTTGACATTACCGTGAAAGGAATAGTGGGAACACTGGCGCAGCAGCATGGCAAGTCATTGATGATCTTGACGGAGTCCTCATTGAAACCAGTACACTAGCCACAACCGAGGTAGGACTAGTGACCATTTCCTAGACAGCAGGCTCAACCACCAGCGTTGGGGAAGTAGGACTTGTAATCACCCTCAGCTCCGCACCTGGCAAAACTGATGGCACCCACTCGTTGATATAGTTGGGAGTGAAGTTGCCTCCGTGACTACCGTCCCTTCAACCTCTGTTCCTCTGGCTGGCTCAGGCCGATAAAGGGGCAGGTCACCATACAAAGCATCCAACACAGCAGCATCCGCCGCGGTCGAAGTGCTCATGTCACCCCTGGACCCCTCGGGAAGATCGGTTGGCTCCCTTGAAGTTGACGCACCCAGAGACGGAACACCTGCAACAAAGTTGGGTTTAGGCAGGATACAACAAATGGTAAAAGTAAAAAAGCCAAAGCAATACCAAAAGATGATGTCGCCTCAATCGTCTTGGCGGCCACACCAGTCTCCACAGGCTCTATTGGAAAATTCTTAGCGGAGTCAATACGAATGGCCGGCCCGCTTTCGCTCGCCGAACCCTCCGTTGTCCACCCAAGGGAGCTAGAAGTATCAGAATTTCTCCTCGAAGTCCCGATACCCGAAGGACCAACTTCAGCTGCATCACCTCCGGACCCTTCTGAGACCGCGAAATACCCAGCTTCATCACCCTCTTTATAAGTGAACAGGGGATTGTAATGTTCCCCTTGTTCTCCAACGGCCTCAGCTCTCGGGCTTGTCGCTGCCACAATTCCTGCACCACAAAACGAATGATGCTGCCTAAAACACATATAAGGTATATTACAAGGACGGAGCTGATCTTACCCAGATCCGGAGCAACTTCGCCAGTCGCCGGATCAGCAACTGACGGTTCAACTACTATTAGGGCAAGAGGAGGAACTGCCACAGATGGTTCGCCCTCTATAACGACCGTAGGAGCTTGGCGACGGGGCTTTTTCACCAACTGCTTCCTACGAGACCCACTTGTCCGTTTGCGCTTAAAAGGAACGTCGGGATCCTCCTCCTCTGCTTCTTCTACATGTCTTGGGGGAGCTGTCCCCATCACGCCAGAACCAGCTGCAAGAGTCTCGGCACCTGCCTCCGCTTCAAAGCGAGGACTTTCCGCATCCAAGACTTCGTTGTCATCGACAGCAACGAATTCTTCTATGCCCGGGACGCGAACTCTCTTACCTTCCCTTCTCTCAGAGACCTTCCGCTTTAGCCGCTGAGAAATTAACTTCACACCAGAACTGTTAGCATTGAATCCAAGGGGGTGGAGTTGGAAGTCGCATACCACTGGCAGAAGCTCAGGGTCATTAGAAGGTTACGAGTCCTCAACGGCATACGCAGCCGCGCCTCGGTACAGCCCGCAATGAAAAAATCGCCAGGCACGGGCTCCATCAATAAGGCTCCCCAGGAAAGCCAGATTGAGATTTGGGTTGCCCACATACAGTTGGTCATATCCAAACTGTCGAGCAAACCGACTTGGAACATAAGGCTCCAAGTAGCAGCTATCCCCGCTCCGGTATAACAAATGTGAGGGCCGGATGCTGACTAGCCACTTAAAAATTTCTCGGCTCAGGGATTACTGCCCTTCCCCCGCGTCTTTGAACTCCTCATCATAGCCTGCATTCCGAATACAGGGGAAGCAGCGGAAAAGACTATAGACGTCATAGCGACGCACCAATTTACGGGCCTCAGCCACGTAAGTCTTTTGCCAGGAACATCCTTCGAATCGGCGGAGAAGCGCCATTCGAACACCTTCAGGGAGGTCCTCTCTAGCTTCAATCAAAGAGGGACAGTGCAGGGTGAACTACGCCATCAAATAAGTGTACGGCAGACCTATCCTGGGATTAGGTCCATCGCGGGGTGAAATGGTCCTCTTTCCACGCTTCGTCTGTTGGCGGCCTGCAAAAAGCCTCCGTTAAGGCACGAAGGCCTCTCTAGATACAGCACACCATGGCCGAAAGAAGTCCCAGAGAACGACCATGGACTAGACGAACAGCAGGCAGCAGGACATTCGGATGAATAACGTCACCCGAAGAAGACGGCACCACGCACCTCTTTAGCCAGACTGTCAAGAAGCCAGCCAGTAGTGCCTTCCGGTACATCGGCCGACGAGCCTGGTGATGGAAACTCCGAAGAACATAGCCTTTTTCATAGGCACTGTCATCTTCTTCCACAACCAGATCCCTTTGAGAATGCTTTTGCATCCGGCTAAAGATGTCCTCGTCAGCAACTCCATAATGAGCCGCTTCAGGAGTATTTTCCATATCGGGGAACAAATAATCTCTCCAGCTCTTCAAGCTGCATGAAGTTCCCTTATTGCTTCCATGCATACTGGAGCAAATGTACATATGACACATTAACTCCTGGTAGGTCTCAAACAAGGCGGGCTCCTGCTTCTCCAGAAGTGCCAATTCCTCCTCACACGGGAAGTATTCTTCATATGGGATAGATCCCAAAGGCAGAACAGAGACTTCCCACATCTCATGCAGAGCCATACCCAGTTCGCCAACAGGGGTGAAGAAAGTCCCTGTAGCCGGGTAGTACAATTCGAAGATGCGTAGAAGCACGCCACGTTCATCTCAATGCCGTAACAAGTCGCCCTGACGGCCTCATGAAGGTTTAGCCTCTCCAGATCCTCCTCGAAATGAGTAAGGACGTATACAGTTAAATCTCTCCACCATGCCTTCGGGGGTGAATCCAGCCTGGAGTTCTGAAATCAGTGGCCGGATAGTTCCCATTAATTTTAAAGAATTGATTGCCAAAGGTCGGTGCCACCGCAGGATTTTCTCCCACTGGGATCTCTCGCGATACATTCCCAAGATGTAGACCCATTATGCAATGAGGAGGCCCCGCTCTTGCGTAACCAGGAGACTAAAGCATCAATCTCCCTGCATGGACGGAGTCGGTACTCTGACTCACTTCCTACGACATCTTTCGAGCCTGCGTCACGCTTTGGAAGGAAGACAAAGAAAAATGCCATTTGTTAGACGGAAGATAGAATTTCTCGCCATCCAACTGGAAAATCCATTGCCCCTCCCCGGCCAACAGCTAGCGATCAGGATCTGGCGCGGCATCCCCGAACATGAAGTCGGGCTTCCTATAGGTTCGACTGTCAAAATCTTCAAGGGGAGCTGTAGTCAGAATGCTCCTCATGGTTCGTTGCTCCCCACCATAAATAAGCGTGTCTCGAACGAGAGAACTCCGCTCACTAAACAGAGAAGCCTGCCCTTGGAATTGCAGGCTGGCATCGCCGTCTAATCCCCTGGTCATCCCAAATAGATTGTTCAAAGAACCAGGAGTGTAGTGCACTGCAGGAATAAAGAGAAACTATGATTAGTTCATCAGCCAGGCGGAGGCCTAAACAAAAAACACGATTTCCACCAAGGCATAGCCTCGCTCTCTGAACGAAGCTAACAAGGTGACAGCTTTGCCAAAGCTTAGCTTCGCAGTTGCGGTTAATTCCGCACTTCGCAACAAATATTCAAGTGTTAGCTTCGCTTTAGAAGCTTAAGCAGAAGGCGGTACAGCCCTGAGAACTAACTTTGTCAGAAGGACACTAGGGTCAAAAATCACTTCAAGGGCATTAAGGTCCTTTTCAGTCATGTTTGAAAGGACAGCTGTGCATCCTGTTATTCAACAGGACGAAAACAACCCAAATGATAGCTTCTCCTGGAAGTTTAAAGAAGAACTCTTCAGTTCTTGGGTTCCCAATTAAAAAGCAAGGGAAATTCAGGGAATTGAATTCCATAAAGACAGCAGAGCTTAATTGATCATTTTTGGGTTCATCCAAAGACAGCCAGATGATTAGTCTACAATTCTGCATTATTATTTTGCATTCTCCCACCGATTTATGAATAAATTGTCGATCTAAATCGTGTTTTGGTCTTTATTGCATGTAGATCCAAAGTTCAAGGGCAAAGATGTAATAAAAGATTAATTAAACCCAATTAAATTAAATCCGCATTACTTGAAGGCCAAGCAAGGGATTATCTAGAAGATACAATGAACCTAGCCTCTTGCGCATATCAGACGAATTTGCGGACGAATTTACCAGAAACGGAATATACCAGGAAGCGTCTCGAAGCCAGACGGAGCCCCAGACCAAAACCAGGGAGTTCGCTCCCTGGTTTGGCCGCGGATCCGCGGCAAGAGCACGGATCCGCGGCTTGTTAGTGGAGCCACGCGTCGATTTTCAAAGCGTGGCCCCATCTCGTCTTCTGGAAGCATCTTTCGCCTATAAATAGACCTGCATAGGCCCAGAGCGCAAGCAGTCTTCGTTTTTAGGAGTAGGTGCAGATTTTAGGAGTAGTGTAGGTAGGTGCTCTTCATTTCTCTTGTACTTTCATTTCTTTTTAGATCATTGTAGTAGGGCTGAGTGATTCATAGAGAGAGAGATAGAGAGGGATTGATGTAATAGATAGCGACAGTCTATGTAATGGTGCCTCCTTTCTCTTCCATTGTAATCTCCTTCATCTTCTACATGATTTCTTGCTAACTTTTACTCTCATGGCAATCTAACTACTAACCACTAACCATCTAACCAATTACTTGATAATCCATATGAATCGGGTAGCCTCTATTAAGGCCTTGTTCTTGCAAGAGCCATTGATGGCCAATGATGATGGGTTCTAACATCTAACTTGCTAACTTGCTAACCAAGCTAACTCTCTTTTATTTCATGCTTTCTTTTAGTAGTCTAATGAGTTGATGCTTGTATTAGCTTGATCTTGATGCATGTTTGAATGTGATGAACCATCTATGTGCCATGCTTTGTATCGTCTCTTGAAGCCAAGGATTATTGATGGCCGAGGATCAAAATGTGAGGCAACTAGTATGGTTAGTGGAGCATTTAGTAATTAGTAGCCATGAGTTTTCTTTTATCTTGTTTTAGAAATCGTTTTTCAAAATTCTTTCTATCATTTTCATCGTTGTTTTCACCGCCGACTTAGTTCATCTTTGTTTCATCTCCTTTTCTATTTTATTTTCCAAACCACTCTTTTATTTAGTTTTTACATCGACGTTTTCATCGCTCTCCTCACCTACCACATTCTGGATTTCCTTTTCTTTTCTTTTTCATTCTTTGTCATTCTTTTAACAAAGAAGAATTGTTAACAAAAGACGTGAATAGAAACTGTCAATGCTTCTATCGCCTCTTTTCCCTTTGGATATGACCCGTTGAGCCAATGCTATAACGGAAGTATCGAGGGTACATTAGCACACATTCGAGCTTTTCATCGATTTCATAAACAAACACTTTTGAGTGCTAGTTCCACCCCGATCAAAAAAAATGGCGCCGTTGCCAGGGAAGGGAATGGTTTTGTTTTCACGTTTTTGTTAACCTTGTCTTCTCTGTTTTGGTGTGTAGGGCAATATTTACAGGTGCTTAACATTGCAGAATAGACCCTAACTTTCCCTCTCCCTGCTCTAGAAAGCAGGGACCCAGCTTCTAAATAACCGCCGCGCAAACGCAACTTTTGCCACGAAAACGAGACTATTTTGTGATCATTGTATATCTTGTTGTGCTGGGATGTGTTCATTGTAATAGCTAGTGGATTTGTGCTGCTATTTTTTCTGCTTTGATTGCCTACACACCACAATAAACTAAAGAACTAAAATACGGTATTTGGACGCTTTTAAAATGGTTTAGACATTTGCATTTAGGCATGTGTCAATTCAATTCCAATATACTGCATTTTGTTCTGTTGTTGTGATCTGAATTGAGGTGTACATATGGCACTGCATATAGCATAGGACAAACACGTGGGTGATTTATCACTTTGTGTTATATTCTTGTCTATATTGCACACTTGCACAAATTGAAATTAAGGGCAAAACCCATACATGATAAGGTGGGATTTCATCACCCTTCCTTCGCCCAAAAAAACCACCTCCCCACTCACACAACTCAAGCCCTAATAAAATTTGATAGACGTTGGCCCCTAGGGACATCTAGGTCTAGGTCAACCCTACTATAGGCTTGGTTTTGATTTTTTTCTTTTTGATTGTTGTTTGATTTTTCCTTTTGTTTGTGATTGTTTGGGAAATGGAATTCAATAATAACAATTCTTTCAATCCGAATATGAATCCATATTTCACACCAACCCCATTTGATTCGGATAATTCCAACCCGGCGTTTTACAATATGCATCAACCAAATACACCTGGTTGGCCTTATCCTAATCAATACAACCCATACCCACATTCTTATGACTATAATTTCCAAAATAATTTCAACTCGTCACAGAGTCAATGGGGATTCACTTCCCCCGAGTTTAATTTTCAACCTCCTTGTCCCCCATGTCCACCTTGTCCATCAATTCACCTTATCCACAATATTCATTCCCCGATTTCGCTTCCTATACTCCTTTTTCTGAACCTCACATTGAAGAAAAATCTAAGTTCGAAAAGAGAGTAGAAGCCAATCTACAAGAGGCCGAGCAACAACTTCACAAAATATTGACCTCTCTAAAACATATTCAAGAGTCTTACTCAGTTCCATCTCCTCATAATGAACAACCATCTGTCCTGGAAACGAGTAAAGAATTCTTGTGTGAGTCCAAGTTTCAATCTCAACACATTTTTGACTCACATTCTTCACAAAATTTCCAAAACCAAGACTCTTATACTCCAATTCTAGAGCAACCACTTGGAGATACATCAAGTCTAGAAAAGAGTATAGAAATCTTGCAGGAGTCTATGTTACAATATCAAAAATCATCTGTCGGGTCTGTCAATAGGTTGGAAGAACAATTGAGTCAATTGGCTAACATTTATAGGAATGAGGAAACTCTATCTTATCAACCTTTGACCAATTCAGCTATGCCAAACTCTATTGATCTGACCCAAGACTCTTGTTATTTTGGAAATCAAGATTCAATTTCAGCACACCCGTCTGAACTAGTCTAAACTTTAAATGTTAAAGATCCCATTGACATTTTGGTAAGTTATCCTTTTCCTGAAATTGAACTTGAGCATGAATATGATCATGACCCTCAAATTAGTGATTCAATTCTACTTCCTGATTCAATTATGACTCCGGTGTCTTCACCTGATTGCAATCCTTTTCCCGAGTCAGTATTGGATCCTGTACCAATCCATTGTGAAATTGAATCACCAATATCTTATGATGATCATATTGAACTTGACCAATTTCATACTTTTGAAAGTCCCATTGATAAATTGGCAAGTTCTCATTTTTGTGGAATTGAACTCAATGAGGAATGTGACTTTGACCCTCAAATTTGTGATCGAGTTCAAATTCCTGAATTATTATTGACTCCTGTTATATTACCCAATTTGAGTAACATTTTAGAGTCAATTTTGATTCCCATACCTGCCATTTCTGAACTTGAATCACCAATCTTAGAAAGTCACATTCCATCATGGGGAAATGGATGTGGACTTGAGCTTCATTTTCTTGATTTGGACCCACTTCCTAAACCAATCCCAACTCCTGAACCTTTACTTAACTTAAGTCTTCTTCCTGAGTCGGTATTAGTTCCTATATTTCCTGAGTCCAAATCAATCATTCCATTCTGGGACAAGGGTGTTGATAAATTTCACTCCGAAATTATTTTGAAAATTTGGAAATTAGATGGGGTAAATTTTTTAATAAAAATCATAAATACATACATCTTTTTAGTGGGTTGTATCATGGAGGTCTCTGGTGGGTTCCTCCGGACCCCACGCAAGAATGATTGGGTCGCATTTCGTTGACCAATCAGACCGCCACCGGAACCACCACCTTGAGGTGATTTTTCCTTCCCTCTCTATTTGTTTCATGCATACATACATCACGATGCATTGAGGACAATGCATGAGATAAGTGTGGGGGAGGGTTTACTAACTTAGAGTTTTTAGATTTTCTTTCTTTTACACTTCTTTTAGGATACTTTTAGAAATCTTCCCTTTTGTATAGGAATTTTCTCTTTCTTTAAAAACTTTTTGGAATTTTCTCTTTCTTTAAAAACTTTTTGAAATAAGAGACAAAGTTTTGATCTATTTTAAAGAAAATTAAGATGATCTGAGAAATTAAGAAAACCTTAATTATGACATCTTAAACCTAGTTGAAATAATAGATCTTGTTTAAAATTATAGGCTAAGTAAGATCAATTGGAGAGATAATTTTATCTTGAATTTTTGCCTTAGATAATATACACTTCACACTTACACATTTTTGTGATGGAAACAAAGACCTAAAATGGCATAAATAAATAAAAAAAATCATCACTTATTAAGCTGGACAATTATGCCTCAAGAAGCATGATTATTCACGTCTAACGGTGGTCAAAAGAAACAAATAAATCCCCCTTAGTTTTGTGGCCTTGTTTACTTGAGTCCTTAAACCCGAGGGATGTTTTCTCATCTGATGCCCTAAAACCATCTGGTCTGTGAGTCATCGGTTATAGGCTCGCTACATGGGTGAACTAGAAAGCCTAAGAAAACTAATGAAAGAAAAATATATATATAAATAAATAAAAATATATATAAATAAATTACTTGATGGTTGGAGTTGAAATCCCAGAAATTTTCACTATCACAATGTGCATATTATCTAGGTTTTATGAAAGATAAAATATTCAATCCAATTTTAAATTCTTACCTTAATTAAAGATAAGATCTTGAATAGAGACTAAGTTTAAGGAAGAATGATTTGTGGCAGACTTATGACCTTAGATCACTTATATTTTTGCAAAAATATTTCAAAAGCCTGTCTCCTTTTCAAAATGTGTTTTCAAAATACTAACATTTGTCTTCTTTCTTTATGGATTTTGTGGGTGCAATCCACTGAAAACCCTCAGGAGACAACACTCCTCCTCTAGGGTAACCTAGAGGTTTAACGGCTTGTTGCACATGCTCAGTGCAATCGTGTCACCTGCGAAAGTGGTGTAATAACATTTGTAGTATAGTTTTTTCTTATCTTGTTTTGCTCGGGACGAGCAAAAGAATAAGTGTGGGGGTGTGATTAGTCTACAATTCTGCATTATTATTTCTCATTCTCTTACCGATTTATGAATAAATTGTCGATCTAAATCGTGTTTTGGTCTTTATTGCAGGTAGATCCAAAGTTCAAGGGCAAAGGTAATAAGAGCTTAATTAAACCCAATTAAGGGTAATTAAATCCGCATTACTTGGAGGCCAAGCAAGGGATTATCTAGAAGATACAATGAACCTAGCCTCTTGCGCATATCAGACGAATTTGCGGACGAATTTACCAGAAACGGAATATACCAGGAAGCGTCTCAAAGCCAGACGGAGCCCCAAACAAAAACCAGGGAGTTCTCTCCCTGGTTTGGCCGCGGATCTGCGGCAAGAGCCGTGGATCCGCGGCTTGTTAGTGGAGCCACGCGTCGATTTTCGACGCGTGGCCCCGTCTCGTCTTCTGGAAGCATCTTTCGCCTATAAATAGACCTGCATAGGCCCAGAGCGCAAGCAGTCTTCGTTTTTAGGAGTAGGTGCAGATTTTAGGAGTACTGTAGGTAGGTGCTCTTCATTTCTGTTGTATTTTCATTTCTTTTTAGATCATTGTAGTAGGGCTGAGTGATTCATAGAGAGAGATAGAGAGGGATTGATGTAATAGATAGCGACAGTCTATGTAAAGGTGCCTCCTTTCTCTTCCATTGTAATCTCCTTCATCTTCTACATGATTTCTTGGTAACTTTTACTCTCATGGCAATCTAACTACTAACCACTAACCATCTAACCAATTACTTGATAATCCACATGAATCGGGTAGCCTCTATTAAGGCCTTGTTCTTGCAAGAGCCATTGATGGCCAATGATGATGGGTTCTAACATCTAACTTGCTAATTTGCTAACCAAGCTAAGTCTCTTTTATTTCATGCTTTCTTTTAGTAGTCTAATGAGTTGATGCTTGTATTAGCTTGATCTTGATGCATGTTTGAATGTGATGAACCATCTATGTGCCATGCTTTGTATCATCTCTTGAAGCCAAGGATTATTGATGGCCGAGGATCAAAATGTGAGGCAACTATCATAAAGAGGTTAGCATGGTTAGTGGAGCATTTAGTAGTTAGTAGCCATGAGTTTTCTTTTATCTTGTTTTAGAAATCGTTTTTCAAAATTCTTTCTATCATTTTCATCTTTGTTTTCACCGCCGACTTAATTCATCTTTGTTTCATCTCCTTTTCTATTTTGTTTTCCAAACCACTCTTTTATTTGGTTTTTACATCGACGTTTTCATCGCTCTCCTCACCTACCACATTCTGGATTTCCTTTTCTTTTCTTTTTCATTCTTTGTCATTCTTTTAACAAAGAAGAATTGTTAACAAAAGACGTGAATAGAAACTGTCAATGCTTCTATCGCCTCTCTTCCCTTTGGATACGACCCGTTGAGCCAATGCTATAACGGAAGTATCGAGGGTACATTAGCACACATTCGAGCTTTTCATCGATTTCATAAACAAACACTTTTGAGTGCTAGTTCCACCCTGATCACCAGACATCGGCTTTAAAAGAGAGACGGCAGTCTCTAAATCAAAAGGGAAAGTTCCCTACCGGCGATTGGCCGTTCGATGACGGGAGGAGGAGAAGGACCCTCCGCTGCAGAAGTTGCCACTTCTTTTCCCGCTCGTCTCTTGGGCGCCATTGAAGAACTGTGGAAGTTCTTAAACTCTTGAATGAAGAAGAAAGAAGAAGAAGAGTCAAGTGCTCTGGAAAATTTTAAAAGAGAAATGATGACTTTCTCTCTCAGCCCGACCGGGCTTTTATAGGCCGATGATCGCTTGAAACGACGCCTCGAAAAGAGTACAGGCTGTCGTTTCAAATTAATTTGAAACGGCGCCTAAAGCGCCTTCTCGAGAAGCGCTGATTTAGCCCCATTAAGAGCTAACTTCGCCACGAGTCAAATGCGGACTTCGCACAATACATCAATGACTTCGCCAACAGGATTGCCTTAACTCCGCTGAAGGCATAGGCCGAACTTCGCAGATATGCTAGCTTCACCGGAAGCTCATTCCTGTTTCAGATAGAATTCTATCTTTAACCTCGCATGAAGTCTAATTCCGCTGAGTCAATTCAGAATGAAGGCAAAGCAAAAATCAGATGAGCAGAAAATGAACTTTCATTGATTTAAAAGAAAAGGTACATTGATACTACATCAAGGTTGTGTTTCATACAAAAGAATCATTTGCTCAAGAGGCATACAAGTGGTCCTATCTACTTCCAAGCGAAACCAACTGGACGCAAAAGGCCTTCCACCAGGACAAGCCCGTGATCCTTCGCATAATGACAAGTTTTGCCATCAGAAAGCTGGATCTTCCTTAAATAAAATTGGCAAAGGACTGATCGCCACCAGTAGGTTGGATCTTCTTTGATGAAAATTGGCAATGGGAAGATCCGCGACCTTACAGGTGACGTCCGCTTTCCCGAAGTGGATCATCTCGGATAAGCGACTACCAGCCTCGCCTCGAAGTGGATCATCTCGGATAAGCGATTGCCAACCTCCGCTGGGACGCACAGCGGCTGCCCCAGTTTGTTCCTCCTGCTTAAGGGTAAAGTCTCAACTGAAAAAACAAGAGGAAATTTCCTGGTTTCTTTCATCAAATCACAAGATTGGCAAACATAGCTCACTGCGATGCAAACTAAAACAAGTTAGTAGTCAGTCAAGCATTGATTTCAGTTAAAGCAGAGGATAGCCTCGCTTGCACAGAGATGATGGGCTAGCTCAGCAAATGCCAAGTCCTAGCCTCGCCTATATGGCTAAGCCAGACTGATCCTGAGGGATGCAGTCTTAGCCCCCACCTATATGGCAAGACTGGCTCAACTTTGAAGAGACTAAGTCCCGAGTTCTGCCTGTGTGGCGGACTTAACACGCATACAGTGATCTTTCTTCGATAAAGTCAAAATGACAGCTTCACTGGGAAGCTATGCTGAAATCCTTCTCTGCAGATCAGTTAAATGGAGAATAAGGGAAATTAATCCCTGAAGCAGCTGATTAAAGCTAAAACTAAACTAAGAGAGATGAACTCCCTAAAAGTTCATTGGTAAGGTCTCTGAATGATCGAGACTTACCGGTCCTTGGCCGGGTAATAACCAGAGTGGGCATCCCCACTAATTCAGAGATCTGAGTATCTCTTTCAACTAAGAGAAGAGAAGAAGAGCAGATCACTTCTCTTCAGAGGACCTCAAGTGTCCTATTTATAGGCCTCATGGCCTGAGCGTTGCCGCCTCAAGCGTGGAAGCACGAGCGCATTTAAGGTATTTATTGCGCCTTGAGAAAAGAGACTGTTTCCCTTGGAACCGTACAATGGAAGAAACGCTCTCCCTCATAAAGGCACTTATTGCGCCTTGAAGAAAGGGAATATCCTCCCTCGGAAATGCACAAGGGAAGAATATCTCCTTCGATCAATGCGAGAGAAGTCATTCTGACCTCGAAAAAGGAGTAATCCTTCTCGTGATTGACCCACAGCAGTTAGCCTCGAGAAAGCAACAGATGCTCCAGAGCGAACTTATTCCGGGAAGCCCAGACGCGAAGCTACCCAGATGCGAATCTACACGATTCTTCGACGAACTTATCCCAAAGCAGGATTGAAAGCGAAGCTGAACTCAACCACCATGGCGACGTTCATACTTCACATACCACCGATCAAAGCAATTCAATGTATTTCGAAGTCTGAGCTATTGCAGACTTTCGAAAACTTTGAAGGGGGTCTTGTTGACACTTAAAAAAGACAAGATTCTTATTGGTCTGAACAATGTCCAAACTTGTTGACATTTACAAAAGACAAGTGACAGACAAGTTGACGACCAGTTTTCACCCATCTCCGAGGGACAAGGAAGCAACTTGGACTCCACTGATCCATCAAGCAGACAGTAAGCCCGGATTGCCTCTAAACAGACCTCAGCAGGTCTAAGATGCTAGCACTTAGCATCACATGAGCCCAAAGGGATAGCCTCGCCTGAGAGGCTAAGATCATTCAACTTCGCCTTGAAGCCATTCAAAGCTCTGCCAGGAAGCTAACTTATAGTTTCACCTAAACTGCTGAAGCGCAACTCCGCAGAGAGAGTTAGCTCCGCCTGAAGCCACACGCAACTGCGCAGAAAGGGTATGCGGTAGCTTCGCCATAGACGACATCTAGCTCCACCGAAGAGCTTTCTTCTGACTTCGCCAGATACTGCCTCCAGCTCCGCTGTAAGTTTAAAGCGGGCAGCGCCGCTGTTGGTCTGCTATGGTCAACCTTTGACCAATCAAATCTCCAGATGACGTCAGATCTAATCAGGATTGAGATCAAATCCAATCAAGATCAAATCTGAGATCAAATTTGACAGTTGATTGCCACAATCTCTTGACTCTTCTAAAACGAGTACGAATATCAGGGAAAATCCTCCAACGATATGGAAAGGATCAAAACAGATCAAGAGGATCAACCGACTTACCATTTCTAGCTTTGCAGAAGCTGATTCTAGCCTCGCTGCAAGGCTACTTTCCAGATTTAAACAGATTTGATTCAATCTATTTTCATATTTTCAAGGGACAATTATACCCCTGCTCTCCCTATAAATAGCCCACCAGGGGCACAAAGAGAGGGACCTCCAGAGGTAGAGACCACGCACAGGCTCCAGAGAGACGGCAGACTTCTCGAGAGGACGCACCGTGCACAAATAGAGATCTATTCTCTTGAATTCAGAGACTTTTAGAGAATCACATCTCTAATGAGGGTGTTGATACCCTAATACCTTCTTCTCAAGGAATCTTCAGAACCAGGCGAGAAGGAATTCCTAAGTGAAGGCGGTTTTGAGAAGTAGCAAGAGGTTCTACCAACCTTCTGTTCTCTGATTCCCCGAACCAGGCGAGAAGGGAATCTCATCGCTCGCATCGTCAAAGGGACAAAGTGGTCGCGCGCTGACCAGACTCCTATTGGCACACTTCGCCAGAATCTCTGAGGAGATCTACTTGTAATCTTTTAGAATACTTGTAAATTGGCTCCTCAACTTTTTATTGTAAGTTTTCCCCTTTGCAAATCAATGGAAAACAAATATCACCGAAAATGATGGTGAATGGGTACTCAGTGATAATACTGATTTTGATTATTCTTTGTGATTTGATGATGTACCTCACTCCGCCAATGCCAGCTCCCTACACATGCCTATACCCACAAAAATTGCGACATGCATGCAGATAGAAGATGATGATGGATCTGTCTTTATCATACCATCCTCTAAGAAAGGTCAATTTCCGATTATATTCAGCAGAATGCACCCTTGGATTGCTGCACCTGTAGACTCCGATGAGAATTTGAAGCCTCCACAATTCTTTCGTTACGCATTGTCAGTACACTGTATAATGAAAGAGATGGGATACGACCTACGTCGTGAAGGCTTGAATTTTGGTAAAGGAAAACACATCCCTTTGCAACTATTTAAGCCAATAGAAAATCCAACCAATTACTATAATCAGACACGCAGGGGGTTGGAGTATGTTACTCCACCTACACAATCTGAATTAGAGACTGATAAATCTCTACCATCACATTCCTCATACTCATCAGACTTGGAGTTAAACATTAGTGTGGTGGTTATCTTCAAGGATCTCTTTGTCAATATGACGTTGATCAGTCATGCAGATCACGATGAGGATGTTGAGATGTTCGACACTGATTTATGGGCTCAACAGCTAAACTTTCAATGGGAGAGGCATTTTAAGCAATGCGAGCCTCCAACCAAAGATAAGGTGATTCAAGTCAATGTGGATTATCAAGCAAATCCGAAGCTTATCTCCATAAGTGAAAGTTAATTACTGGAAGAAAAGTAAGACCTTATATCTCTTATACGAAAATATATAAATGTCTTTGCATGGAGCTATGAAGACATGTATGGTCTTAACCCTCAGGTGCTATGCATTATCTTAACATCAAACCAGATGTCAAATCAGTTAAGCAGCAGCAACGACGGTTTCACCATGACATTATGGAGGCAATGAAATCAAAGTTCACAAACTCATCGAATGTGGTTTCATTCGAGAGGAACAACAACCAGACTGGGTTGCTAATATTGTGCCCGCACTAAAAATAACGGGAAGATCAGGGTCTGCATTGACTTTCGATACCTCAACACAGATTGTCCTAAAGATGAATTTTCATTGCCCATAATTGATGTCATGATTGATAACATATGTGACTTCGAAAGGATGTCCCTCATGAGTGGTTTTTCAGGATACAATCAAATCAAAATGTACTCAGATGATGAAAAACATATGTCATTTTGATCACCGTTGGAGGTATATTGTTATACAGTAATGCCCTTTGGTTTGAAAAACACTGATGCAACCTATCAACATGTAATGAGCATAATTTTCTGTGACCATTTACGGAAGATAGTGAAATGTTATATTGACGACATCACTGTTAAAAGTCACAACAAAGACAACCACTTTCATGATTTGAGAACGATATTCGACATTATGCGAGCTCATTAGCTAAAAATGAACCAGACAAAGTCATTCTTGGGGATGTCAAGTGGTAAGTTTCTTAGATTCATCATCATATTCAAAGGAATTCACCTCGACCTTGACAAAATCAAAGCCATTCAAGGTATGCAGCCTCCAAAGACCCTCAAAGAGCTTAGAGGTTTACAAGGTATGATTGCCTATATTCGAAGATTCATTGCAAATCTATCAGGTTGCTGTCAATCTTTTATAAAGTTAATGAAAAAAGGTGTCTTTTTCGTCTGAGATATTGCTTATCAAAAAGCTTTTGAGGATATCAAAGAGTACCTCACTAAGCCTCCGATCCTGGTAGCTCTCATTTCGGAAAAATCATTTTTATTCTACATAAGAGCTATGGATAATTCCTTAGGCACCCTGCTTACGCAAAAGAATGATGAAGGCTTCAAACAAGCCATTTACTACCTGAGTTAAACTTTGATTGGAGCCGAATATCGCTACAACCCAATCGAAGAATGCCTAGCTCTTATCTTCACGGTCCACAAGACGCGACATTACTTGTTCAGACAAATAATTCTTGTCATCTCTAGAGTTAGTCCTTTATAGATCGTCATGATAAAGCTTGGATTTTTGAACTTTAGACTGGCCAATTGGTTCGTATTGTTGTCTCAATATGACGTGTTTATACCTCAGAAGCCAATAAAAGATCAAGCCCTTACAAATTTTCTAGCAGCCCATCTGCCCATCCAGTTCCAGAAACTTCAAAACTGTATGAAGACCTTTTAGCGAGGTCATTGAAGCTAATATGACCTCAAATGATGAGGTATGACAAATGTTTTTTGACAATGCGTTAAGAATGGGCCCCAAAGGAAAGATAGTCGCTGAAGTGGTGGTGGTATCTATCTCACCACATAACCGTGTTCTCCCCCGTGCCTTCTCATTAATGAAACCTTGTTCCAAGAATGTGGCTGAGTATAATGCTTTTGCTCATTTGGCCTCTAGCTCGCTAGGCAAATGGGAGTACAATATCTTGAAGCTTATGGTGACTCCAAGTTGATTGTCAATCAAATCAAAGGAGAGTATGAGATTCAACATGAAGACTTGAAGACTTGATAACTTATCACCAGGAAACCATTTAGTCGGATAACACATTTGATGGCTTGTACATCAGTTATGTACCTCACCTCTAAAACATGAAGGCAGATGCTCTAACTGCACTAGCGACTACGTTGGCTTTGTCAACCAACACTAGTTACTGTCTTACTGTGCCTACTCATCAACTCTTCTGTCCGGAGTACAGTTTATAAGTCAACAAAGTTCATGCGACTTCAGCAGACTTTGAACCTAGAGATTGACGATTCCCCATTATTGAATATGCCTTGCATGAATGATCCCAAAGAAGTAGCTTTCATTTGGTGAAAATCCCCTCACTTCTACTTTGATCTGATTGTATAGACACAGTATCGCCTCTCATATAATAATATACTGCTCCATTGCCTATATAGCTCAGAGGCACAAGAAGCACTTAAAGAAGCCCGTAATGGCATATGTGGCGCCCATCAGCCAAGTCTTATGCTTAAAGGCCGATTGCGACGGCTTAGCTATTACTGGCCAATAATGATTACGTATGCGAAATGGTGTAAAGCTTGTCAAATCCATATAGATTTCATACACCAACCCCTGGAGTTACTCTAATGTTCAGTTGATTCATGACCATTTGAAGTATGAGAAATTGATATTATAGGACCCATCTGTCCTTAATCAACTAGGGTTCATAGGTTCATCCTTGCAATAATCAACCACTTCTCAAAGTGGGCGGTAGGTATACCACTTACAAAGGTTAAAACTATTAGCATGATTAACTTCATCAAACACCATATCATTCATCGATTCAGTATTCATAGAAGGATCATCCATGATAATGGTCCACAATTTGCGGGCTAATCATTCTTTCGATTCTGTGACAAATACCGAATGCAAAATATAGTTTCGACTGCATACAACTCCACCGCTAACGGGTTAGCAGAAGCATTCAACAAGACAATCTTCAACCTCCTCAAAAAGTTTGTCTTATAAAGCAAACAAGACTGGAATGAGAAGCTAAGTGAATATCTTTGAGCCTACCAAAAACTGATCCAAACTCCTAGAAGCAATATATCTTCTCTTTAGTCTATGGGCGTGAAGCAGTCATACCCTTAGATATATAAATACCATCACTTTGCATTGCTTTGGCAATCAAAACGATAGAAAAAGACAATGATCGACTACGTCTCCAACAGCTAGTAGCGTAAGATGAGAAATGATTACAAGCTCAATAGCACATCGCACTATATCAAGCTTGAATCTTAAAACCTTCAATAGAAAGGTCAAAGAAAAAGTCTTTAAAAAGGAGATTTGGTCATAACTGTCCGACAATCCATAGTCATGACACACAGGACCAAACGCAAATTTCAACCTAAATGGGAAGGGCTTTTTGTAATCCAAAAGGCGATACACTTATGATGCCAATCAACAACAAATTTTTGAAGAAGTACTATCCGTGATCATGTTAACACTAAACCTCTGATCACCTAGTCAAATTAGTACTATCACTGATCATGTTAACACTAAACCTCTAATCACATAGTCAAATTAGTACTATTCGTGATCACGTTAATACTAAACCTCTGATCATCTAGTCAAATTAGTACTATCTCTGATCACGTTAACATTAAACCTTTGATCACTAAGTCAGATTCGTCGGACTATTATATTCTTTTAAGGAGTCTTTTTCTACCCCGGGCGGAATCAATTCCTAATTCTCATTGTAATCTGATTTCGTTGAGGTTTCCTACAATGATGAAATAATATCATCAACATGGAATGAAACAATCTCTTTTAATTTGATGGGAGCACCATTTAATGGTCATGACCTCCGAGAAGGAGTCTGATCCTATTTCCAATCAAATTTAAGTTGTTATGTTAATGATTACCTCTGACAACTTCTTCAAAATTCCTCAGAGAACACTAATTCCTCTATACTCTCATGGGGTCTTCATTTTCCTTTTTTGGTCCCCAATGGACTTTATTGCCTTTATGTTAGCATTAAACTTCTGAATAATGGGCTATAAGTCTGGTGACACTTAGTTAGTCATGTCCAGATCACCTCTAAACCGACTGGTGCCCATATCTTATCCAGCTTTTTATTCTCCAGTGGACTTTCTTGCTGTCATGTTAACATTAAACCTTTGAACAATGAATTTTGATTCTAATAATTCTTAATTTGTCATGTCTAAATTACCTCTGAACAGACGGGTACCTTGATCAGATTCACCCCTATTAATCCCTAGTGGATATTCTATTCTATCAAGCTAATATTTAATCTTTGATAGTCTACCCTTTACTGATCCTATCATTCTTCAGCCTTTGAATAGGCTCAATCGCACCCTTAGACCTTTCGAGAAATCACTTTCATGGACTAATATCTCCATCTTTAGTTCTTTCAAGGACTAACATACTAGACCTTCTGGTTGGTCATCAATAATGCATATTTTTAGTCTCATTTTCATACTTAAATTTTATAAAATATTACTATTTAATTCATTTATTGTTTTGTAATGTACAGGTCTCTATAATCCAAGAGAAAGTTCAAAAGAAGCCAAAAGTCCACAATTATTATGATAATAAAGATTAATTGGGAAGATAAAAGAAGCTTTTAGTTTATCTTATTTAAATTTAAAGTTTAAATTAATTTAATTTAAAATCTAGAGGAGAAGAAAGATAGAACAAGATAAATCCTTATCCCAATTGAAGATAAAGATGGACTTCTATTCAAATTTTGGTTGCTTGCACCACAAGTCGAAGATAAAGGAGAGAAAATTTGAATTTAACCCAGATTTAGAATAACTTGATCTCCAAATCATCTAGGAGATCGAAATATTTTAAAATTCGGGGATCAAATTAAGACTCTGAGGATAGATCTCCAATGACCGGACCAGATGAAGCCACACGCTAAAGTGCGTGACCAAACTCCACAAAATTGCCACGAACCTTCATTTTTTGCCGCGGAAACGCGGCTTTCCTAGGGCTGCGTGCGTCGAGTTTCGGAGGAGGTGTTCTACTGGGACTCTACTTCTAGGATTTTCTATAAATACCCTTGAAGAGCAACAGAGGAGAGGCATCTCAGAAGCTCAAGCTTAGAGTCTTCTTTAGATCTATTATTTTTCTGAATTTTCATTGTAATTTTTAAGTTTCTTTTACTTTGAAAAAGATTTGTAAGAGGAAGGAGCCATTGTAATTTGAGGTGACAGATCAATACAAGGTGCTTTTATTCTTTTCATATCTCTTTTATTATTTACTTACTTTTCGTTCTTTATTTTACTTCTTTATTTCATGCAATCTTTTATTTCAAAATCATGCTTCATTTCTCTTCCACCATGAGTAACTAAATCCACTTTTCATGACTCTCTATTATCACCACTATGGACCTATAGTATTGAATAGAGAACCCAATTAAATTTCATGCATGCTTAAACCCTAGGTTTATCTTGAAGGCACATGATGGTGATAATTAGGTCAACTACTTGTTAGTACTCTTTAACTATTTTTCTTAATCTATGCTTGACTATTGTCTTGATATTTTAATATTAAATTTTAACTAGTGCTATTTCAATTAGAACCTTGTTATTTGTCTTTATGCATTTTGTTTAAATCCTAGGGTGATCAATCATGTTTAGGGTTTAGTGTGAATATAATCTCTAGTTGGTATTATTTGTTTATGGTGGTAAATTATTAGTAGGTTGTGATCTTCTCTACATTAACATTAAAACTAATCTTCTTTCAACCAATCATTTTCTTTAAACTCTCCAAACAAAAGAAGAAGGTGTAAGAAAACAGTAATATTAAAATGTTTCCATCGCATCTCTTCCTCTGGTTCGACCCGTATAGCCCTCGCTACACGGTTAAATTGCGAAAGATTCAGAGTCAAAACCAATCACATACACTTTTCATATTCTTTATATTCTTTTTGGCAATCTCCTTCCTTCATAGGAGATTTAAACTATGACACCATTACCTCTGCGTAATAAAGAAGAATAGGAGGACAAATTAAAAGGAGAATATGCATATCAAATGAAAAAAACAAGCCATTAGTAAAAAAAAATTATTATTCAATAGAAATAACAATGGTAATACATCAAGATTGCCTCTCCGTATACAATCAGAGTTTAGCTTCGAAAGATAACAATATGATTATCCTATTCTCCTTGGCCTAAGCAGTGGTTTGCTTCCTCAACTCCTCTGCAGCGATGCTGACCGTCTTTGTAAGATGAGCCTGAGCCTCCTCCAATTCCTTTGCCTTTTCCCTTTTCTGCTCCTGAAGGTGAATGCCCTAGATAGTTAATAGAGTTAACCTAGCAGTCTCAGCAATATGTGTCAGCTCAGCCGTAGCCAAGACTGCTTGCACCTTCGCTATAATCTAACGTGCCTTCTCTATCTTCTCGGAAGTGGAAACAATTTTCTGCTGAGCAACTTTAATTTCCTCAACATCGTCTTTCTCTTCAGCTTCAAGATGTTTTTAGTTCTAGGCCTCTGCTTCTATCTTTCTTGTCACTTCTTCATGAATTCGCTGCATTTGCGCAGAGAGACGAGCAAGTTTCTTCTCGATCAATGGAGCAGGATCAGCCTGACTTAGTCGACGCCACTCATTTATATCCTTTTCAAAATTTCTCCCCAACTGCTCCAAAGAACTGACTCACTAAGGTCCACCAACAACTTTAATGCTCTCTTAGTATAGACGAGCATTGACTTTAAAGATTCAACTGGCATCTTCACGATTTTGAGCATTAAAAAGAGACATCATCTCAAGCTGTTGTAGAAGTTGTCAATCAACTCCATAATAAACTCTTCTTTGAGATTGCCTCCACTTAGTGGAGAATGACATCTCTGCGGGAGTGATCATGGTGGAAGCAGGAGAAGCTATGATAATAAATGCCACTAAAGGAGCAGGCACAAAAACAGAGGGAGCAGGAGGAATTGGCACCGGTTCTGTCACTGGCTCAAGCATGAGTGCGACTACCTCTGGTGTTGTCAGCATTATTGGAGCAGACCTTGTTCCGGCCATCATTAATAATTCAGAGACCGAGATTTTGGACTGAAGAACCTTATAGTACAGGTAGTCCAACCCAAAAGGATCCACCAATGGTGGAGCAACCAGGCTTGGGCAGTAGCCATCAGCGTCTCTGCAAAACAATCGAAGTTAGGGACTATGCGTGATAGGCAAATGATTAGTCTCCAAATAAGCATATTTCATACCACATCTTCACATTTATTCTAAATAAAATTCTGCTTTTTTGTGTGTTTCTAGGTCCATGACATAAAGTGAAGAAGAAGCCCCAAACTCTCATTTATTTGAGGATTTTTAGGGCCTAGAAGTAGCCTAAGAATTTGAAGCTCAAATCTGCTAATTCTTGGTGCAAAAAACCAGAAACCGATAGGATGTACATTTAAAAGTGTGCAGCCAAGGGCTGTACACTTTGGCACACCGTGCGCCGCGGCCGTACAGTGGAGCCACGCGTCTAGTTTTGACGCATGGCCCCGTCTTGACTCCCTAATGCCCCCTGTGCTATAAATAGTTCCTGGTTGAAGTAAAACAAAAAAAGGAGGAAGGTTTTAGGGTAGTTTTCTTCTCTTTAGTGTAAGTTAGTTGTTTTTCTCTTTTCTTGTGCATTTTTCTTTCTTTTAGATCTTATAAAAGTTCAAGAGAGTGATTCATAAGATGAAAGTTAGGGTTCTTGTGATGGAGGGTGACACTCTATAAAAGGTTCTCTCTTTATATCTATTTGTTTTTTCTCTCTAACCTTTTACATGCTTAGCAAATTTTCTCTCATGACATCTAACTACTAACTATTAATTTGCTAACTCTTAACTTGATAATCCATATGAATCTAATAGCCTCTACTTGACCTTGCTCTTGCAAGAGCCATTGATGGCTCATGATGATGGATTCTAACACTCTAACATCAACTCTCCAATAAGCTAACATTACTTTATTCCATGCTTGCTGTAGTATAGTTTTGATGGTTTAATTGTAGCTTACACTTGTTTATTTGAGTTTGAATGTGATAAGTGATATTATGAGTCATGCTTTGAAAAACTCTAGAAATCAAGGACTAGTGATGGCCAAGAATACATGTGAGGCAACTATCACTAAGATGTTAGCATATTGGTGTACCCATAAGTTTTCTTCTTTTTTTATTTTGTTTTAAAAATAATCTCAAAAATCACAAATACTTTCTCTTCTATATTTGTATCTTTGTTTTCACCATACTCTTCTCTTTTCATTATTTGTGTTTTTTCTTTTGATTCTTTGACACATTGAGGAACTGGTAACACACACGTGAATCGATCGGTTAAGGTTCTATCATCTCTCATTCCTATGAATTCGACCCGTTTAAGCCTCTATACTATAATCAAAGTATCAAGGAAGTACAAGCATACACTTTTAACTTCTTATTTCAAAATACACACTTTTTGTGCACGGTTTATCGCTCTGGGTCCATTGCCAGGGATGGGAACAATTTGATTTCATGTTTTTTTAACTTCTCTTCTTTGTTTATAGGTACAGGGAAAACTTTTCAGAATCTAACAACTGTAAACCCCACACTCTCCTGTATCTCCCTGCTCAAGAAAGCAGGGATTTGTTGCCCACTGTTTTGCTGCGACCAGGCTTTTTTTGCGCGTTTTTTTGGGCTTTGATCTTCATCTTTTGCAGAGGAATCTTTATTTGCATATATCAATGTATTCTGATGCTAGTTTTCTGTTTGGATTACCTATGCACTGTAATAATTAAGAACTAAATTACAGTAATTTGATGTTTTAAAATAGTTTAGACATTTTCATCTAGGTATTTGTCAATTTCAATTCCAATATGCTGTATTTTGTTTTTCTGTTGTTGTGATCTCCAATACGTGGGTGATTTACTCACTGTTTGTATTCATTCTTGTCTATATTACACACTTGCACGAATTGAAGTTAAGAGCATATCCCCATACAACATAAGATAGGAAAGTCATTTTCCTCAGCCAAAAAACCACCTCCCCATACACACAACCCAAGCCTAAATAAAACTTGCTAGACGTTGGCCCCTAGAGACATCTCAGACTCATTTAGGATATTGACCTAAAGAGAAAGTTGTTAGATTTAACTCTTGTCAAATCGGTATTAAACGTTGGGGATTGAGAGGCAAAATCTCAAAGAACAGTGGCTTGGCATAATTAGGCTCGTTGCTCAAACACGGATACCTCTCACTTGATTTACTTGTGGTCAGATTGCTACAATGTACCCCCTTGGACAATCAAATCAGTTAGGAGTCTTCAAGGTCTAGGTCAATCTTAGTATAGATTTGTTTTTGAATTTTTCTTTTTCTTTAATTATTTGTTTGTTTGGTTTTTCTTTTTTGTGTTTATTGTGATAAAATGGAATATAACCAAATTTTTTCCAATCAAATGAATTTATTTTTCACCCCAACCTCATTTTACTCAGATAACTCCAACCCGCCTATATACGACATGAACCAACCATATAGGTTGGAGTGGGTTTATCTGACTCAATATGACCCAAACCCCCAATCCTACGACCATAATTTTCAAAATAATTTTTACTCTTCATAGAGTCCATGGGGATTTGCCTCTCCCGAGACACATTTTCAAACACCTTATCTTCATTCTCCAATTTTGATTCATATACTCCTTTTCCTGTTCCACCAACTGAATAAAAATCCGATTTGAAAAGAAGTATAGAAACCATGTTGGAACTTACAGTTTGATGATAATAAATTTTGATGATAACAAATGTGATGCAGGTACATTGGAGCTTAATCTACGGGGCTAGTACTGAGTTTTGGTAGCTCAAGTTCATTCAAAGATATTGACTATTTTTGTGTATTTTTAGAAATTTGTTAAAAGCTTTGATCACATATACAAAATAGTCTTATAGTCGACAAACCCCTTTCTATAGTCGACTAGCATATCCTATAGCCGACTTGCTACGTTATATAGTTGACTAAGTATCTTCACAGAAAAATATCAGCTATCTGTTTGTTGACTGTAATCAATATTAGTCGACTACCCCTTATATCTAGTCGATAAGTTTAGTTTCTAGAAACTTATCATTTTGTGTCAGCCTTCTATAGTTGAGTTAATCTTTAGGCTAGTCGACTAACCAAGGCAAAACTTCTTATAGTAGTCGACTACTCTCATATCCTAGTCGACTAACTATAGTTTCTAACTGTTATTTAGTTTTGATTTTTTGGTATTTTCTCTAACGTTTTAATTTTCAAATTTGAGTTGATAACTTTCCTAACTGACTATTGATTTCACCTATAAATAGGGATGTTGTCCTTGGATGTAATCACCAATTCAAAAAACACAAGTTTTTTGTCTAAAACTCGGTTGAAAATTTAGTTTTTCAAAAAACTAGTTTCTACTTTCTGTTCTTCACATAATTCCAATTCTTTCGTGAAGAATTCTTAGAGTTCTCTTATAAGATATCTTGTTCACAATCAGGTACAAGTTTCAAGGCTTATATGATACATTGTAATCAATCAAAGAAAAAGTGTCTTCTTAATGTAGGGAAGAGTTGTACAAAGAAAGTATCTTCTTGGTGTAGAGAAGAGTTGTACAACTTTGGCAAAGGGTGTTTTGTCAAGTGATATATAAGGAGTTGACTTTAGGGTGTATCAAAATCAGGATAATAAAAATCTCAAGTGGGCTGCCTAGGGACTGGACGTAGATCACAAGGACCGAACTAGGATAAAATATCTTGTGTCTGCGTTTGTATTTTTCTGAGATTTATTCTGTGCATTTACTTTCCCACGAGTAGTTTATTTTTTATTAAAACTTTATAAACACTATTCACCCCCCTCTAATATTTGTGTTGCCTTATTTATAGATCCTACCTTTGGTATCAGAGCTTGCCTGCAGTGTTCAAAGATGGTAATAGAGTTTTCTTCATTACAATTCAAGTAAAGACATTCTACACAACGTCCACCATTATTTGATGGATCAAACTATAACTATTGGAAGTGTAGAATGAAGATCTAATTGTAATCACTCAATTATGAACTATGGAATATGGTAGAAGCACCATACACCAAGCCGACCATCAATTATAATGCGTGGAGTGAAAAAAAAAGGAAGCCTGTAAACCTTAATGCTAAAGCAATGATTGCACTTTTTTGTGCCTTGAACAAAGAAGAAGTCAATCGTGTGCTAACGACCAGATTTGCAAATTAAATATGGCAGATTTTACAGGTAACACATGGAGGTACTAATAAAGTTAAAGAATCTAAAATCTCTTTTCTTATTCACAGGTTTGAATCTTCAAAATGAAGGAGAATGAAACCATTGCAGAAATGTTTACAAGGTTCACCGACATTACAAATTCCTTAGTAGCCCTTGTAAAGAAATACACTCAAGTTGAAAAAGTTAGAAAGAGTCTTCGTGCACTCACATTAGATTGGGAGAAGAAAACTACTACAATAGAAGAAGCAAATGATCTTTCAATAATGTCATTAGAAAACCTTATTGGTAATTTAATGGCATATAAAATTCAACTTGAAGATAGGAAGAAGGATGAACAACAACTTCAATCCAAGAAGAAAGTAATTGCCTTCAATACATCCTCAGATATGGACAATTCAGATGATGATGAAGAGGAGATGACAATGCTCTCAAGAAAATTCTGAAAGTTCTTAAAATAAGGTAAGTTTAATCCTATTTGTTTTAATTGTAATAAATCAGGTCATATAAAGAAGGATTGCCTATTGCTAAAATACAAAGGGAACTACAAGTTCAACAAATTCAACAAAAGAAGAAAGATTATTAGGCAACTTGAGAGAATAGTGATTCATCTTTTTCTGACGAAGAAGAAGTCACTGAAACTACCAATGTCTATTTTATGGCACAAGAAGATGAGATATAAGAATATGACAAATTATTCGATGCATTTCATGAATTATATAATGATCTCAAGAATGAAAAGATTAAAAATAAAATTTTAACAAAGGAAAATGAAAGACTTAACAAAGAAATTCACATGATATTTCTCAAACGTCTTTCTTAAATTCTCAAAAAGTTGACTTTGAAAAAGTTATTTCATCTTTAAAAAAGATAATGAGAATTTTTTAAAAGAGAATGCTTTGCTTAAAAGAGAAACTGTTTCTTTAAGTTCTAGAATTTCTATTTTAGATAAAGAAATGATAAGTTTCAAAATTAAATATGAAAACTTTTTGAAAAATGTGACAATTTAATAAGGGCAAAGAAAATTTAAATGATTTATTGTCTTATCAGAAGTTGTCAAATAATCATTTTGGTCTTAGATTTTCAAAAGATAAGTTTGAAAAACCTATACATGTTGATCTTAGATTTTCAAAAAATAATATTGAAAAATCTACACATTTTTATAAAAAAATAATCATAATCCATATAATTCTTTTGAGAAAAGAAATACTAATACTATTTCAAAAAGAATTAGGAACAAATATATATGGATTCCTAAACATCTAAATATTATGAAAAAATGCTTATATTGCATCATATATACATAATATATGTAATTCTTGTAATTATGTTTATACTAACAAATGAAAATCAAATTCAAATTGGGTTTGGATTCCTAAAGGCTAATGTTTTTCAGACCCTGTCATAATGGGTATCATATAAAATGTTTTATCTTATAGGTACCTTATAGAGAAAAGTCTGAATACTTGATAAAAAATTATTTCAAACATATAATGCACAATATAATATATCAAATATGTATGCCATAATATATTCTACGCAGAGGGAGAACTCTTGTTATCTATTTTTGTTATAATCTATTCTATGCAAGGGGAGAACATCTGTAATCTATATTTCTTATAACCTGTTCTCTGCGGAGGAGTTTCTCTGTAGGGGGAGTTTTCGTGCACACAGCTTGTCATCATCAAATATGGGGAGAATATTGGAACTTACAGTTTGATGATAATAGATTTTGATGATAATAAATATGATGCAGGTATATTGGAGCTTAATCTATAGGGTTAGTACTGAGTTCTGGTAGCTCAAGTTCATTCAAGGATATTGACTATTTTTGTGTATTTTTAGAAATTTATTAAAAGCCTTAATCATACACACAAAATAGTCTTATAGTCGACTACCCCTTTCTATAGTCGACTAGCACATCCTATAGTCGACTTGCTATGTTATATAGTCGACTAAGTATCTTAACAGAAAAATATCAGCTCTCTATTTATTGACTGTAATCAATATTAGTCGACTACCCCTTATATCTAGTCGACTAAGTTTAGTTTTCAGAAACTTATCATTCTGTATTAGGCTTCTATAGTCGACTAAATCTTTAGGCTAGTCGACTAACCCAGACAAAACTTTTTATAGTTGTCGATTACTCTCATATCCTAGTCGCCTAATTACAGTTTCTGACTATCATTCAGTTTTAATTTTCTGGTGTTTTCTCTAACGTTCAGATTTTCAAATTTGAGTCGATAACTTCCCTAACTGACTATTGATTTCACTTATAAATAGGGATGTTGTTCTTGGATGTGATCACCAACTCAACAAACTCAACTTTTCTGTCCAAAACTTTGTTGTAAATTCTATTTTTCAGAAAACTAGTTTCTACTTTCTGTTCTTCACACAATTCTAATTCTTTTGTGAATAATTCTGAGAGTTCTTCTATAAGATACCTTGTTCACAATCACTACAAGTTTCAAGACTATAGGATACAATGTAATTAATTAAAGAGAAAGTGCCTTCTTAGTGTAGAGAAAAGTTGTGCAAAGAAAGTTTTTTCTTGGTGTAGAGAAGAGTTATACAGATTTGGCAAAGGGTATTTTGTCAAATGGTGTATAAGGAGTTAATTTTGGGGTGTATCAAAATCAGGATAAGAAAAATCTCAAGCGGGTTGCTTGGGGACTGGACATAGATACCATGACCGAACCAGGATAAAATCGCTTGTGTTTGCGTTTACATTTTTTTGAGATTTACTCTGTGCATTTACTTTTCTGCAAGTAGTTTATTTTTTATTAAATTTATAAACACTATTTATGCCCCTCTAGTGTTTGTGTTGCCTTGTTTATCTAAAACATCAAACTGAAGAAAATCTGAGCTAGAAAAGAGTATGAAAGTTTTTCATGAAATAACACAATGATTTTAAAACATGTTGGACTCATCATTTCAACTAAAATTTCAAGAGTCATACTCATTTTTTTCAGTCTCACCGATTCAAAATGGACAACTATTAGTCTTGGAATTGAATATGAAATTCTTGCGTGAGTGTAAGCGACAATCTCAAAATCTGATAGACTTAAAATCGTACCACAATTTTCAAAACCAATTATCATACTCACCTTCTCAAAAAGAACCGATTACATAGAGTATGGAAGATATGATTCAAAATCAAAATGTGGTTACCCAGTCCATCTACACACAAGGGAGTCAATTAGCCAATATAATTGTATATAGGAATAAGGAAACTCGACCTTATCAATCATTGACCGATTTCGATATCCCTTACCCTATTGATGTGACCCAAAAATCATATTGTTTTGAAATTCAAGATTCAATTTCATCTCATCCATTTGAGCTTGCCTAAATTTTTGAAAACCACCTCGATATTTTGGCAAGTTATCCTTTTCTTGAAATTGAACTTGAGCATGAATGTGATCCTCTTGTTGGTCATTCCATTTCACTTTTTAATTCAATAATGACTCTGGTATCTTTACCAATTATTTTCATATTTTATAGTCAGCATTGAATCCTGTACTAGTTCACCATGAAATCGAATCACTAATATCTTATGATCACACTTCATTGATTGAAAAAGTGTGTAAACTGAATTCTTTGGTTTAAACCCCATTTTTTAATCAATTTTGACTCCCACTGTTGAATCTCGACTTGATCTAAGTCAAATTCCCGAGTCGGTATTTGTTCTTATTCCGTTTGAACCCAAATCAATCATCTTCAATAATCACACTCCATTGTTGGACAAAGGTGTTGAACATAATGACTCAAGAATTATTTTTGAAAATTAAAATTGAAAGGGAATAATTTTTACATAAGACCATTCACTTAATCATTCTTTTAATGGGTTATATTAGAGAGGTCACTTATGGGTTCCTACAAATTTTACAATCTTTGAATTGTGCTGCATTTTGTAGCCAATCAACGACCACCAGAACTACCACCCTGAGGTAATTTTTTCTTCCCTATTTGTTTTATGCACACACACATTCATGATGCATTGAGGATATACATGATATAAGTGTGGGGGGCGGGGAGGATTTACTATAATAGTTTATTTTAAATTTTCTTTCTTTTACAATTTTTTGAGGAAATTTTTAAAATTTTCTTTTTATAGAAATCCTTTTCTTTTCTATTTATAAATTTTTTTAAAATAAGCGAAATAATTTTTTTAGGAATTAGGAAGACCTAAAATTATGAATTGTTAAATTGAGTCAAAATACTAGATCTTGTTTAAATTTTAAGATAAGGAAGTAAGATTGAAAAGATAATTTTATTTTGAATTTTTTTCTTTAGATATATGAACATCACACTTACACAATTTTTGAGATTGAAACAAAGGCTGAAAATGTCATAAAAATAAAATGAAAAGATATTAATAAAAATCACTTATTGAAGCTGGGTAATTATACCTCAGAAAGCATGATTATTCACGACTAAAATGGTCGACAAAAACTAAATAATCACCCTTACTTTTGTGGCCTTGTTTACTCGAATCCTTAAGCCCGAGGGATATTTTCTCATCTGGTGCCCTAAAACTATCTGATTTGGGAGTCCCGGCTAAAGGCTCACTATCCGGGTAAAATAGAAAGCCTAAAAAAACTAAGGAATGAAAAAGATTAATTTATATATACAAATAAATGACATGAAAGTTAAAGTATATCCTAAAATCTTCACTATTCACAAAGTGCATTATATTTAAGAGTTTTATGAAAGATCAAAGAGTCAATTCAATTTAAAATTCTTACCTTTAATTTATAACAAGAACTTGCATCTAGACTCAGTTTAAGGAAAAATAATTTCTGGTTAACCTATGATCTTGGGTCGCTTAAATTTTTGCAGAAATATTTTAACACTTTTTTTATTTCAAATGTGTTTTCAAAATACTAATATTTGATTTCTTTCTTTGTGGATTTTGTGGGTGTAATCTGCTGAAAATCCTCAGGAGACAAAACCCCCTCTAGGGAAAACCTAGAGGATGAATGGCTTGTTGCACATGATCAGTGCAATCGCATCACCTGCGAAAGTGGTGTAATGAATTCCTTAGTTTTTCTCCTTGTTTTTTCTCGGGATAAGTAAAAGATAAGTGTGGGGGTGTAATTAGTCTCCAAATAGGTCTATTTCATGCCACATCTTCACATATATTTTTAATAAATTCTACTTTTTTTTGTGTTTCTAGGTCCATGACATGAAGTGAAGAAGAAGCCCCAAACTCTCATTTATTTGAGAATTTTAGAGCCTAAGAGTAGCCCAAGACTTTGAAGCTCAAATCTGCTAACTCTGAGTGCAGAAAACTAGAAACCGACAGGATTGTTGGCCCAAAAGGACCATCACTTTAGTTTTGATGATGATCAACTCATGTAGTTATGGTACTAATGATCTTGTATTTAATTAAGTTTTAGATTTGTGATCAAGATCTTAGTAAGTGTGTAGCTTCAACAAAAGATTTAAAGTCAAGTTTTGGAGCTAGCACGGTTTGATTCAAGAGCTTGTGCATCAAGACCACATCAAGTACTCAAGAGGAGTCTAACTCTTTGGTTTGAGTTTGGACCAATTCAAGAAGAGGAGAAGACTTCAAGTGAAGATTCCAAGAAGAAGACTTGTATCTAGGTTTGTTTTTATTAAGATTTTATTTTAGATAAAATGTAAAGGATAGAATAGTTGGTGGATTGCTCAAGTATATCATACACACACTCTCTCTTGATTTAGATGGGTTTTTCATAAAAGAATTTTTATTTTTGAAAAATACAAAAGAGTTTTCTTTTGAAAAATACCGGTTTGGTTTTTGGACTTCATATATACATATGTTTTTAACCAAACCATGTTTAGTGCTTAATGACAAAAATATAGATATTTCACCATATATGTGTAGTGGATCATATCCATACACTCTATACTTTAAAAGAGTTTAAAATATCTTGTTTTTGTATTTGGAGAAGTTTTGGACAAACCAATTTTGAAAAAAATACAGTTTTCGTTTTTAGCCAAAATTTTCAAGTTACAAAATAGTTCAAATTATTGGTAACATGTCTTGATTTTGCTCAAGCATGTTTGATTATCAAAGTATAATGTTAAAACTATTTTTGTAAATTTTTAGTAATTTTGTGGGATTTTATTTAAGACAAAAAGACAATCCTTTCAATCCCAAAACTGACCTGACCTAGCTTCTGTCGGTCAACCGACCGGTCGATCGAGCTTGAAGTCAGTCGACCGGGACGGTCGACCGACGTGCACAAACGTGCACGCCAGGACTGCTGGAGGCCGGTCGACCGATCCCGTCGACCGCGGAGAGCTTCTGCTCTCTGGAAAGCCCCGGTCGACCGGGCCGGTTGACCGGCAGAGACTCTGTTCTCTGTTCCAGGCAGCGGTCGACTGGGCCGGTCGACCGACGCCCCAATGGTCAGATTTCTTACCGTTGGCGGTCGACCGGGCAGGTCGACCGCCAGCCGCCTAGGCTGAAAAATGCCCAACGATAGTTTTTTCTATCCCTATTGAAAGAGGGCTTTTGGGGCTATTTTCTACAATATTTTCAAGTGGGTTTTGCACCAGTTTTTTCAACTCTTTTAAGAGGTTTTCTCCTCTTGTATTTGAGCAAATACTTCCATTCAAAGGAGAGTTTATCAAGAGTTTTCAAAAGTGATTTTCTTGAGTTTTTCACCACCATTTCCATCCTTGTTTTTCTCACACAATACTTGGGCTATCCATTGATATATTCATCTTATAGGAGTGTTTATTGTGAGATTGTTTTTAGGTGATCAAAGTTTTGTGATCACCAAAGACTTCATCTTGTTCTTTGAGGAGGCGGACGTGTGTGTTCGCATTGTTTCGGGTTCTAGTGGGAACTCGGTGTTTGAGGTGCGGCCTCAGCGAGCTAGTTGGCTTGCGGTGTGTACGGGGCTAGAGAGTCCAAGGAGTTCAAGTGTGAACTCGCCTTGTAGGTGTTGCGGTACCAACTGATCCGGTGGGATCGATTTTAGTGGAAATCCTTCATAGTGTTGAAGGCGAGGACGTAGAGCAAGTGTGCTCGAACTTCGAAACAAATATCCCGTGTTTGCGATTGCTCTCTCTATCTCTTACTTATCTTTATATCTTGCATGTTCATATTGTCCTTATCTTTATATACTTGATATATTGTGTGCTTAATTGTTATATGCTTGGGGATTGTTTGCTAACACTTGTATTCACCAAGAGAGCCAACGCGACACCTCAACTCTTATTTAGAGGAATCTTGAGAGTTAGTCCAGAGCCCTTCACGGGGAATCCGGCTACACTCTTGTGTTATACGTGGTGTTTAGTTTAAGAAGTTTAGTTTGCATCATATAAGTTTTAATTCCGCATTATTGACCATTAGATTAGCTTATCACCTATTCACCCCCTTCTAGATGGATTACAATTGGTATCAGAGCCAAATGCTCTTGATTTGGGTCTTACAACCTAGAGTTAAAGATTCTCATTTGTAGCTAATCACAATATTTGTACACACACCATGGACTTCATGTCACCACCCACCTTTGACATTCTTAACATCCAAACTTGGAAGGTTAAAATGTCCTTATACCTCAAAGCCCTAGGTATTAATGTTTATTTTGCCACTATTAAAGATTCATATTGTTTAAATGGCAAAAATATTGAGGCCAATATAAAAGCCCTACATGCTTTAAGATCTACCCTAAATGATGTTTATTTATCTAGGGTTGCTAATATTGATTCGGCTTTTATAGTATGGAACTCGTTGATCTCCCTTGGCGAACAAGAACAATATTATGCGGGGAGCGATTCAGACGTTGGAAGTGACACCTCCAACGTGTGCTACATGGTCCAAGGGGATAACCCCCTTGAGGTAACTACCGAATCCGAGGTAGAAGAGGATGTTGAAATGCCTTATAATGAACTAGCATCATTTTGTCAACACTCTTAGAAAATATGAATTGCTTAAGAAGGGTAATAAGAATTTGAAAAAGAATTTTGATTGCATGTTAAAAGAAAATGATTCTTTTAAAATAAAGTTGCATGCATTGAAAAAGAAAATGAAAGTTTGAAAAATGAAAATGTTTCCTTGATGTCTAAATTAAATGATCTTTCTGAAAGAAACACTAATTTGAAAAATAAAATTGCTTTGGTGGAAACACAAAAGGAAGTTGATTTAAATGAAAACACTTCTTTAAAAAGAAAAATTAATGAAAAAGAAAAGAAAATGTTTCTAAAAGAAAAAGAATAATGATTCTCTATCTCACCATGCCTTACATGCCACCATTAATCAAAATGAGATTAAAGTTTTGAAAATAAAATAAATTGTTTAAGCTCTACTTTGAGCACATGTGCATTTAACCACTCTAGATTGGAGTCCTTGTTTTCAAAGAAACAAGCTCCACATGTTCATACACATCATCCGCATCTTGCATATGCACATTTTGCACGTCATGACCACACTCAAACCATATGCATCCTAGAGTGTACAAATGTACACATTGTGGCCGCAAAGGCCATTTAGTAAAGTTTTATTTTGATAAGATACATCATATTAATTTTGCTAATAAGAAAAATGTTTGGGTTCCTTACAAAGCTAACCCTCAAGGACCCAAAAGAAAATGGGTACCGAAATCCCCACCTTTTGTATTTGATGTAGGTGTGGGCTCTCACAAAATGTGAGAGGATGGTGCCTTGATGGTGGATGCACATGGATATGATGGACACATATTTGATGCACCGCTATCAAGGAGGTTTGGTGGGACAACCACCATGTTTTGGAGAATTAGAGCATAGTTCTTTGGTTTGGTAACATCTCTAAACTCCTATTTTAGTTTACATGCATTTATGATTGATAATCTTTAGCATGTTTTAGTGTTTGTTAAAATGTTCATGTTTTATTTTGTGCTTCATGTGGTAAATACTAGTTTAAATGTAGTTTTTTATTAAAACTTGGATATATATATATGTTACAAGTAGTGAGCAACAAATTGATTCATATATGCTTGCACTTCATTGTTCATTTGTACTCACTATGTGCACATGTATAGCCTAGTTTTGATGATTTCTTCATTTACACTTGTTTTGCCTATTTTCATATTTTACTTCATGTATATGGTATTTTTAGTCAAAACTAATAAATATACATGTATGCCCCTTGAGTCATTTGCCTTCATGCAATTTATATTATGACTCTTTTTATATTTGGGATATGTAAGCATATTGTTAGTTTTGAATAAAACATACATATACCTAGAAGTTTGTTTTAAGATGAAAATGAATTTTTGTGATTTTCATCTTTATTTGAAAATGAATTTTCATGATTTTTGTTTTGATAAAATGCTTGTTTTGAGCTTCATTGATTATCTTCATGAAAAATGCTAATTACATGATTCTTGTGCAGTCACCTTTTATTCATGACTTTGTTTCATGATTATTTTGAGCCTTATAGATTTTAAGTGTCAACTTTATATATTTAGTATGTTTCATGATTTGGTTTCATGTTTTGAAGGATCTTTAACTAGTTTTATAAAAATTATTTTAACTAGTTATGTATGTTGGAAAGAGAGAGTTTACTGATGGGGAAGTTGATAAGGATCGTCGAGGGTCATCGAGTGATCACCGAGAAGTCAACGACGAAGACGAAGGAAACTGCAGCAGAAAATAACACAACAGCAGCAGAACAGGTTGTACGGTCGACCGCCCGTCGACCGCCCGCACAAGCAGAAGATCGTTCGACCGGCGCGGTCGACCAATGTGCACAACGTGCACAGGGAAAGAGCTCGGTCGACCGCTCGGTCGACCGACTGAAGTGACCCAACTCTCTGTTAGGCACCCGGTCAACCGGTGGAAAGGTCGGTCGACCGCCCGGTCCACCGACAGTCAGGTGCGGGTTATTTCTGCTGATTCGGAAATCTGTTGTATTTAAGGGCTGTTGTTGGTTTCTAAGGTTAGTATCTTGTAGAAGATCTTTGAGAAGGAAAAGGCTGGAGCTCTCTTGCATTCAAAGAGGCTGCTAGCCATTGTAATCTTCTTCCAAGTAAAGTTAATCTCTCTTCTGATTGCCCGAGGACGTAGGCGTTGAGGCCGAACCTCGTTAAATTTGTTATTTTCGTTTGTTCTTTCTCCGTTGGTTGTTTTTGTGTTGGTTGTGATTGTTCTTCGTGCTTGAGAGATTTATGAGATCCTCTTGGGGTTGTTGTCACTGGCACAACAAGTGGTATCAGAACTTCCAGGTTTCGCTTGGGATTTCTGGAGATTCGGAGGGCTCGAGATCTGATTCGTGGAGATCGTGTGTCGATCTCAGATCAGAGGTATTGGTGTTCGTGGGATCGTGTGTCGAACTCAGGAGGACGCAAGGAGGGCTCGTGGAATCTGTGGTGAAGTAGATCCGGAGAGAAACTCGATCTAGGGTTTCAAGGGAAAAGTAAAAAAAATCTAATTTTTATCTGAAGTATAGATCTATTTCCAGTTGGTTATTCTTCCGCATAGATAGAGGATCAGAAATCTCAATGGCAGAGGAAAGTACTTCGTTAAAGACCATGCATCCTCATCCGAGGATCGACGTGGTGAAGTTCAATGGTACAAATAACTTCGGGATGTAAAGATGTGAGGTTATGGATGCGCTGAATGCATCGAACCTTGAGGACACTCTCCTATTGGAGAAAAAGAGGAACACGACCACAGATGAAGAGTGGGCAAAGATGAACAAGTCAGCGTGTGGGTTGATACGTTCATGTTTGTCGCAAGACATAAAATATCTTGTGCAACATGAGACGTCAGCGAAGCATCTGTGGGAAACCCTTGAGAAGAAATACCTGACGAAGAGTGTTGAGTCCAGGTTACAGCTTAAGAGTAAGCTGTATCAGTTTCGGATGAAGAAGGGGAGCACAGTGAATGAGCACATCAACCGATACACGAATCTTCTTACAGATTTGATAAACGTGGATGTCGTGGTAGAAGAGGAGGACAAGCCAATCATCCTCCTGAACTCACTCCCGGCGGAGGAGTATGAGACATTCACTCTGACCTTCATTAATGGAAAGCAGACCTTGGATTATGATGAGGTGTCGTCTGCACTGACTAGTTATGAGACGAGGAAGAAGAGACATCCTTCTAGGTCAAGCTCATCGGCGGAGGCACTAGAAGTAAGAGGCAGAAGTTCATCGAGGAAGGGCAAGGAGGTTAGAGGAAGATCAAAGTCCAGGTCGGGCTATAGGGATCTGAGGAAGGATCAGTGTGCCTTCTGTAGAGAGATAGGGCACTAGAAAGTGGACTGTCCTAAGTTCAAGGGGAAGAAAAGGAGTCGAAGGCTGAAGCACATCTATCAAAGGTGACGAATACTCAGAGGAGTAGTTCACAGGAAGATGGATCAGATTCGGACTCGTCAAGTTTCTCTTTTTCAGTCAGTTCTCCCATCATTGGTAACTCATGGAAAGATGAGTGGATTCTGGATACAGGTACAACATACCATGCGTGCCCTAATCGGGGCTGGTTTTCCAACTTTGAGAAGCTGGAGGAGTGTTCGGTCGTTATAGGCGACGATCACCCATGTAGCGTGGAGGGTGTAGGTACAATCCGAATCAGGATGTTTGATGGGATTGAAAGGGAGCTGAAAGGAGTGAGGTATGTACCTCAGTTGAAGAGAAATCTAATCTCCGTGGGAATTTTGGAAGCATCGGGCATGGTGATATCTGTTCGAGATGGCGATCTCAGGATGATCAAGGGCTCGATGGTGATGATGAAGGGCGTCCGCCGAGGACACCTCTACTACTTGAAGGGTAGTACGATTACAGATCAGGTGGAGACTTCAAGTTCCTCAGAAGATGGTGGCCCAGAGGTCTGGCAGGGAAAGATCGGACAGGAAGAAGAAGAATCTTTGCGAGCTCCTGCAAAGAAGAAAATGGAAGGTGCTGCTACCTGCAAGTCGGAAAGTGGACACAGCGTTCTGGACAAGAAGAAGCTGAGATTCAGCACCAGTACTCACCACAATGAAGGTCTTCTTGATTGAAATCACATGTGCGTATGGGGACCTGCTAAGACGGCATCACTTGGAGGTCACAGGTACTTTGTCTCATTTATTGATGGTTCATCTAGGCAGGTTTGGATATATCCCATGAGACAAAGGGGTGAAGCCCGAGATGTGTTGATGAAGTGGAGAGGAAAAATGGAGAGGCAAATAGGTAGGAAGATAAAGGAGCTTCATATTGATAATGTTGGAAAGGACATGTACCAGTTCCTACGATTTGGCTAGACCACAGGTATTGCAACTCACTTCACAACAGGTATAGAAGGGTTGGCTAAAGATGTAGTCTGTTCTTTGCTGGAGGAGGTTCGGAGGTTGTTGTCTAATACAGGATTAGACTGGTCGTTTTGGGCTGAGGCGACAGAGTATGCTAGCCATCTCATGAACAGATCGACTGCGATAGGAGGTAAAGCTCCATTGGAAATTTGGTCTGGGGAAGTTGCTCAAGATCATTGTTTGCTACGGGAGTTTGGAAGTCCGGCCTACTTCAGTGTCAAGAATGGCAAGTTGAATCCGCGAGCAAAGAGGTTTGTCTATTTGGGCGTCAAGGGAAACAGCTACAGGTTGTGGGACCCCGAAGACAAGAAGATCGTGATGAGCAGGAATGTCACTTTTGGAGAGACTTCAGTGTTGAAGTCCATCGTCTCTCAGCAGGTGGAGAGGACGAAGACCAAGGAAGGATCGCAGCGGGTGGAGGTTGATGCTACTCCATCATCTCCAGTTGGTTCGGCATCAAAGGAGACTTCATAGGAGGTGACACCGGGTGGAGATCATGATAACAAAGGTGATGCTGAACAGGTTGACGACATTGTTGAGGATGTCGAGTTGTTTGCAGCTATAGGAACAAAGGTGAAACCACGCTTGTGGGGAAAGAAGCATGAATCTCAAGCTTGTGATCGTGACAAGCTGAAGTTGAAGGACGTTGTCCTCCATGATGGTCGGGAAGAGGTTCATATGACTCGGTCAGACAGGTTCACTGCTACAAATAGAGATGCAAGTGCTTGAGCTTGATGAAGCTCATCTAAAAGAACTACGGTTGGCTTGATCCTTTTGGGCAAATGTACGTAGGCAGCCGTAAAGGCGCAACCATTTGTGATGCAACTCTTATGAAGCTATTTGGGTTCTCGAGAAGTTGTTTGGAGCTTCACGTAGAGGTGGAAAAGCTTCACGTAGAGGTGAAGTGTTGTGGCCAGTTGAACTTCACGCAGAGGTGAAGAGTTGTGGCCGTTTGGAGCTTCACGTAGAGGTAGAGAAGCTTCACGTAGAGGTGAAGCATTGTGGCCAGTTGGACTTCATGTAGTGATGAGGTGTTGTGATCTTGATGAATAGGTGATCTTCCGGTGAGAAGATGTTGAGCTTGCATAAGGAGTGATGTGCATCCAGTTGAAGCCGATAATGTTAGGTGTGCTCTATACAGACTTGGTGGACCGTCAGTGGAAGACAGTAGACTAGATAGAGCTAGTCAGTTGGAGAGTCAGTGTTGGCTCGTGAGGAAGTCTTCGTGAGGTCGTGCAGTTGAGGAGTAGAAGCCACAGTATGGTGATCGGCATGTATGGAAATTCTCCTAAGGTGAAGCGCAGGGAAGGCATGTGCGATATTTTCCTGGGATAGCTGAGCTAAAGATTCCAAGCTGAGATCGTGTGTCGATTTCGCCGAGATCGTGTGTCAATTTCGTCCGATGCGCGCAAGCCGAGATCGTGTGTCGATTTCGCCGAGATCGTGTGTTGATTTCGCCAGGTGATGGACTGGGGTTCGTTGGAGATCGGCTCAGATATTTTAAAAAAAAAATAAAAAATCTTCGTCGAGGTGGAGAATTGTTGGAAAGAGAGAGTTTACTGATGGGGAAGTTGATAAGGATCGTCGAGGGGTCGTCGAGTGATCGCCGAGGAAGTCGACGACGAAGACGAAGGAAACTGCAGCAGAAAATAACATAACAGCAGCAGAACAGGTTGTACGGTCGACCGGCGCGGTCGACCTCCCGCACAAGCAGAGGATCGGTCGACCAGCGCGGTCGACCGATGTGCACAACGTGGACAGGGAAAGAGCTCGGTCGACCGCCCGGTCGACCGACTGAAGTGACCTAACTCTCTGTTAGGCACCCGGCCGACCGCCCGGTCGACCGACAGTTGGGTGCGGGTAATTTCTGCTGATTCGGAAATCTGTTGTATTTAAGGGCTGTTGTTGGTTTCTAGAGTTAGTATCTTGTAGAAGATCTTTGAGAAGGAAAAGGCTGGAGCTCTCTTGCATTCAAAGAGGCTGCTAGGCATTGTAATCTTCTTCCAAGTAAAATTAATCTCTCTTCTGATTGCCCCGAGGACGTAGGCGTTGAGGCCGAACCTCGTTAAATTTGTTGTTTGCGTGTATTCTTTCTCCGGTGGTTGTTTTTGTGTTGGTTATGATTGTTCTTCTGCTTGGGAGATTTGTGAGATCCTCTTGGGGTTGTTGTCACTGGCACAACAATGTATTCTTCATTTGGTAGTGTTTTCAATGCTAAATATATTTTTCAAACCCTATTTTTGAAAACCCCTACCAACATCGTCAATGGGTGGACGGATGGGCGATTATGCCTTGTAAGCCCTATGATTGGTCGCTAATATTGCATATTTAATATCATATGTCCATACTTATTATAGAATAAAAGCCTACATTGTCCTAATTAATTGTTTGATTTATTTGCAGGCCCAATCTTTAAGGAGTTGAAGAGAAATGAGCCCAAAGCCCACCAAATTCTGAATTAAATCAGAATTAATTCGCACTCACTAAATCAGGGCAAAATCAAGAGGTTGAAACCGGTTGAGAAGAATCCTCTCAGGATCGATCGGTTAAAGCCAAGAATCCAAGGCCATTTCGCCAGAATCCGGGACCCAAACGAAGAAACCAACTCCAGATAAAGTCAGAAGGAGAAACCTGGGTGACAGACCAACAGGGTGTGGCCACCTGGCAACACCCTGGCCGCGGAAACGCGACCCAAGCCGCGTTTCCGCGGCAATCTTGGGGAGTTAGGGGGAGCGTTTGCTCCCCCGATCTCCCCGGGATCCTGGTTGTTGGGTTTATGCCTATAAAAGGCCTGTACTTACGCTGAAAATGGGACGGCAATGCAGAGTTAGAATTTTAGACTAGTTTTTCTATTTTGTAGTTTAGTTTTTACTTTTATGTAACTTGTATGTAGCTTAGGTTAGATGATGATTCATGTAAGTAAGAGAGAGAGGCATATGTTGAGAGTGACACCGATGTACCCTCCTCCTTTCTTTCATTGTCTCAAGCAATAAAGGTAAACTTTTATTTATGTTCATTTCTTTACTTTTATTTTCTTTTGTGGTGCTTTCCTCTTCCTCTTTCTACTTTACCTTGGTTGTATTTGTTGAGTCTACAAGTGAATTCCAAAGCAAGTATAACTAAGCTACGTGAGAGCCAGCGATAGTTCATGAAGATGTTCTCCTCTTACAAGCTCCGCATCACTTCGTTCCTGATATGCTTGACGATATAATGTGCACGGGGACTGAGCTCGAGTTTATGATTTATGCGTTGAACGCCTCCGAAGCAAAAAGGTAGAACTTGTAAAAGGTTTCCAAGTAAGTCAACAATCAACCTAGGTAAGTATTTCTTCACTTTTCTTTCTTTCTTTTCTTTTACTTCTTTAGTATAGATCACCACCTCCTCCAACTCTTTCTTCTCCACTTCATTGTACATAGTCGCTTTTATTGTTTTCTGATTTTCTACCTTCTTCATCTCTCATTTTCTCTCTAATTTAATTCGCACTCACTAAATCAGGGCAAAATCAAGAGGTTGAAATCGGTTGAGAAGAATCCTCTCAGGATCGATCGGTTAAAGCCAAGAATCCAAGGCCATTTCGCCAGAATCCGGGACCCAAACGAAGAAACCAACTCCAGATAAAGTCAGAAGGAGAAACCTGGGTGACCCACCAACAGGGTGTGGCCACCTGGCCACACCCTGGCCGCGGAAACGCGGTCCAAGCCGCGTTTCCGCGGCAATCTTGGGGAGTTAGGTGGAGCGTTTGCTCCCCCGATCTCCCCGGGATCCTGGTTGTTGGGTTTATACCTATAAAAGGCCTATACTTGCGCTGAAAATGGGACGCCAATGCAGATTAGGATTTAGCCTAGTTTTAATTCTTTGTAGTTTAGGTTTTTCTTTTCTTTTTATGTAACTTGGATGTAACTTAAGGTAGAAGAAGATTCATGTAAGTAAGAGAGAGAGGCTGACGTTGAGAGTGACACCGATGTACCCTCCTCCTTTCTTCCATTGTCTCTGCAATTAATAAAGGTAAAAGCTTCTTTTTATGTTCGTATTTTGTTTTGCTTTCTTATTCCTCTTCTACTTTACCTTGGTTGTATTTGTTGAGTTTACAAGTGAAATTCAAAGCAAGTATAACGAAGCTACGTGAGAGCCAGCGATAGTTCATGAAGACGTTCTCCTCTTCCAAGATCCGCATCACTTCGTTCTTGCTAGGCTTGACGATATAATGTGCACGGGGACTGAGCTCGAGCTTATGATCTATGCGTTGAACGCCTCCGAAGTAAAGGTAGAACATGCAACGGTTTCCAGGTAAGTCATCACTCAACCTAGGTAAGTATTCCTTCCTTTCTTTCCTTTCTCTCATTTCTGTAAATTATATCACCACCTCTTCCAACTCTTTCTTCTCCACTCACTCCATTTGTACATAGTCGCTTTTCTTGTTTTCTGATTTGTCCACCTTCTTCATCTTTCATTTTCTTCTTAACTTTAACTATAACTTTCTTTTTCATTTTTATAACTTTAAAAACAGAGAAGAACCTTCGCTTTTCTTCTTAACGATTTCAATAAAGAAACGTAAAGCTTCCATCGCAAACCCTCCTTATGGATCACGACCCGCATAGCCACTTGCTATAGCGGAAGAATTGAGCACTTGCACATCTCCTTTCTTAAGTTCTATAATCTCGTATTTTGTGTGCAGGTGGTACCTCAATCAAATTTTGGCGCCATTGCCGGGGAGGGTAACAATGTTTTTATTGAAATCTGATTTTTTTTTGAAATTTTTTAGAACTAAACGAATTTTCTTCTCTGTTGCAGGTTACAGGGCAAGCAAAGCAGGAAAAGAAGATTGCAGTAACACATAAGTGGTCTTGGGCCTCTGCTGTAGAAAGCAGAGACCAAGGGCCCTCTGATTTGCCGCGTTTGCGCGGCCAAAGCCGTGGATCCGCGGCAAAGAAGAGTTGACTACTAATCAGATTTTGTGCAGGGTTGCTTACTTTGCCAAAAACATAGCTTGCTGCATCTTTATTTCTTATATGCCATCACCATAAACTTGCTAATAAACCAACAGTAAAAAGTTTGTTGAAAAAATTAAAAAAAAATTGATTAGACGTTTGCATTTTAGGCACGTGTCTTTTCAATTCATTTATTTTTACTGTTGAAGAGTGCTGGAGCAAGGTACGTCTGCATTGCATGTAGAATAGGAATCATCTCTTACTTGATTTTCATGCTTTGAGTGAATCTTATTTACATATATTGTACACTTGCACTAATTGATTTTAAGGGCACCAACCCAATAACAAGATAAGGTGGGATTTAATCACCCTTTCTTAGCCCAAAAATCACATTCCAAGCACTCACTAACCCAACTAAAATTGAGTAGACGTTGGCCCTAGGGACATCTCGGACTCAATTAGGAGATTATCCTAAGGGGGAAAAATGTTGGAATCTGACTCCTGCAAAATCAGTGTCTAGGAAAGGGATTGAGGGCCGAAAGCCCGAAGGTTGGTGGTTATTTAATTAAGGAACGTCTTTGACAAAAAACCTCCCACCAACCTTGCCCTGACCTGGCTGATTTGCTTGTGGTCAAAGTCTACATTAGACCTCCCGTGGCCAGTCTAATCAGTTAGGAGTCGTCTAGGTCATAGGTCTACCCTAACTTAGTTAGAATTTTTTTCTTTTGTTTGTTTGCATATTTGTTTGTTTTTTTGTTTGTATTCTATTGTGTGATATGGACTATAATAATAATTTTTTCAACTACAATAATAATCCATATTACACACCGACTTCATTTTCGGATATTACCAACCTGGCATATCATGACTTTGACCAACCTAGTGTGCCGGATTGGTCTTATCCGAATCAATATAACCCATACCCCCAATCTAATAACTATAATTTCCATAATGATTTCAACTCTTCACCGAGTCAGTGGGGATTCACCTCCCCGAGCATATTTTTCAACCACCTTGTCCTCCTTCTCCACCTAGTCCACAATATTTTCAAGATTCATACTCAGTTCCAACCGTCCAAAATAGGAAACCATCAATTTTGGAAATGAGTATGCGTGAGTCTAAACACAAATCCCAAAATCTGATGGACTCACAATTTCACTACCACTTCCAAGACAATTCTTCATCTTTTCATCAAAACAATGAACATATCACCTATGAAGAGATGCTTGAATCCATGACTCAGGCTCAAAACGCTCGTAATAGTGACATAGATATGATGGTCGAATCTCTACGTTCTCACCATTGGACCAGTTCTGATGTCACTACCCATTCTGTTAGAGCCGAAGAGTCAGGTTGTTTTGGAAATCAAGATTCTATTTCAGAATAACCATTTGAACTTGCCCAAACTCCAAATTTTGAAAAAGATCTTAACAGTTTAGCAAGTTTTCCTTTTCTTGAAATAGAACTTGAAAATGAATATGATCCTGAACCCCAACTTAGTGATTCAATTTTACTTCCTAGTTCAATTATGACTCCGGTATCTTCACCTGATTTTAATCTTTTTCCTGAGTCAACATTGAATCCTGTGCCAATTCATCATGAAATTGAATCACCCATTCTTGAGGATCATATTGAACTTGACCAATTATACACTTTTGAAGATCCTATTGACAAATTGGCAAGTTCTCAATTTTTGATATTGAACTCAATGAGATATGTGACCTAGATTCTCAAATCTGTGATCCAGTTCAACTTTCCGAATCAATATTGACTCCTGTTTTATTACCGAACTTGAGTAATATTTTTGAGTCAGTTTTGATTCCCCCAACTATCATTCATGAACTTGAATCACCAACATTAGGTCACATTCCATTGTTGGAAAATAATTGTGGACTTGAGTTTCAATTTCTTGACTTGGACCCAATTCTTGAACCATTTTGACTCCTGAACCTTTACTTGACTTAAGTCACCTTCCTGAGTCGGTATTAGTTCCTGTCCTTCCTGAGTCCAAGTCAACCGTTCTATCATTTCATACTCCATTATGGGACGAGGTGGTTGACAAATTTGACTCCGAAATCAATTATGGAATATGGAAATTAGATGGGGTCAAATACTTAATAAAAATCCTTTATGGATTCATCTTTTTAGTGGGTTATATTAGAGTAATTGCTGGTGGGTTCCTTCGAGACCCAAGAAAAGTTGATTGGGCCGCGTTTCGTGGACCAATCAGACCACCACCGGAACCACCACCTTAAGGTAACCATTTTCCTTCCCTTTCTTCTTTTTCATGCATCTATGCAGTAATTCATACATTGAGGACAATGCATGAGATAGGTGTGGGGGAGGGTCTAACATAACTTTTCTTTTTTCTTTAAATAAAAAAAAATTTAACATTTTTCTTTACTTTTAAAAACTTTTGAAAAATAGAAACAATATTTTGACTTATTTTTGTAAGAAATTAAGTTAATTTTAAGGAATAGGAAAATTCAAATTAGGATTTCTTATACTTGGTCAAAATAAGATTATTTGTTTGATTTATAGAGTTAGGAAGATAATTTGTCAAAGTAATTTAGTCTTGATCTTTACCTTGATGAAATATGCACACTTCATACACTTACACACTTAGGGTTCAAAACAAAGATTCTTATGCCTTATAAAAAATATATATATAAACAAATCTAATTATTGATTAGCTAGGTGCTTTGGCCTAAGAAAGCCTTAGTATTTATGCAAAAGATAATTAGATGAGTTTGAAAAAAAAAAAGAAAAAAAAATAAGTCTAATTATTGATTAGCTAGGTACTTTGGCTTAAGAAAGCCTTAGTATTTATGCAAAAGATAATTAGATGAGTTTGAAAAAAAAATGTGTATCCTCTGATTAAGCTGGGTATTTATGCCTCATGAAGTATAAATATTCACGCCTAAAAGGGGTACTTCGTATAAATAAAAACCTTGGTTTCGTGGCCTTATCTGCTCGAGTATTTAAGTCCTTAGGGGTGTTTTCTCACCTGGTGCCCTAAAACTGTCCGGCTTGGGTGTCACCGACTGAATGCTTGTTACATGGGCAGATTAGAAAGCCTAATGAAATTGAGGAATAAAACAAAAAAAAAGGTATATATAAATAAATAAGGCATAAGAGTTAGAGTAAATAAACCCTTAGTCAAAATTTTCGCAGTCACAAGGTGCATATGACTTAGGGTAAAGTAATAGACTAGATGAGAAGTACAATTTGACTCCTTACTTTGATTGATAACAAATTTTTGAATAGAGACTAAGTTTAGGAATGAAAAATTCTGTTTTCCTATAACTTATAGATTGCTTAAATCTTACAATCATATTTCAAATATTTTTTTTCTTTCAAAATGCTTTTCGAAAATACTAACTCTTCATTTCTCTTTCTTTATGGATTTTGTGGGTGTAATCCGCTGAAAACCCTCACGAGACAAAACTCGTCCTCTAGGGGAAACCTAGAGGTTTAACGGCTTGTTGCACATGCTCAGCGCAATCGCGTGACCTGCGAAAGTGGTCTAATAATCCTTAGTATAGCTTAGTTGTTTTGCTCGAGGACGAGCAAAAGATAGGTATGGGGGTGTGATTGGTCGCTAATGTTGCATATTTAATATCATATGTCCATACTTATTATAGAATAAAAGCCTGCATTGTCCTAATTAATTGTTTGATTTATTTGCAGGCCCAATCTTTAAGGAGTTGAAGAGAAATGAGCCCAAAGCCCACCAAAATTCTGAATTAAATCAGAATTAATTCACACTCACTAAATCAGGGCAAAATCAAGAGGTTGAAACCGGTTGAGAAGAATCCTCTCAGGATCGATCGGTTAAAGCCAAGAATCCAAGGCCATTTCGCCAGAATACGGGACCCAAACGAAGAAACCAACTCCAGATAAAGTCAGAGGGAAACCTGGGTGACCCACCAATAGGGTGTGGCCACCTGGCCACACCCTGGCCGCGGAAACGCGGCCCAAGCCGCATTTCCGCGGCAATCTTGGGGAGTTAGGGGGAGCGTTTGCTCCCCCAATCTCCCCGGGATCCTGGTTGTTGGGTTTATGCCTACAAAAGGCCTGTACTTGCGCTGAAAATGGGACGCCAATGCAGATTAGGATTTAGCCTAGTTTTAATTCTTTGTAGTTTAGGTTTTTCTTTTTTTTATGTAACTTGGATGTAACTTAGGTTAGAAGAAGATTCATGTAAGTAAGAGAGAGGCTGACGTTGAGAGTGACGCCGATGTACCCTCCTCCTTTCTTCCATTGTCTCTGTAATTAATAAAGGTAAAAGCTTCTTTTTATGTTCGTATTTTGTTTTGCTTTCTTCTTCCTCTTCTACTTTACCTTGGTTGTATTTGTTGAGTTTACAAGTGAAATCCAAAGCAAGTATAACGAAGCTACGTGAGAGCCAGCGATAGTTCATGAAGACGTTCTCCTCTTCCAAGATCCGCATCACTTCGTTCTTACTAGGCTTGACGATATAATGTGCACGAGGACTGAGCTCGAGCTTATGATCTATGCGTTGAACGCCTCCGAAGCAAAGGTAGAACATGCAACGGTTTCCAGGTAAGTCATCACTCAACCTAGGTAAGTATTCCTTCCTTTCTTTCCTTTCTCTCATTTCTGTAAATTATATCACCACCTCTTCCAACTCTTTCTTCTCCACTCACTCCATTTGTACATAGTCGCTTTTCTTGTTTTCTGATTTGTCCACCTTCTTCATCTTTCATTTTCTTCTTAACTTTAACTATAACTTTCTTTTTCATTTTTATAACTTTAAAAACAGAGAAGAACCTTCGCTTTTCTTCTTAACGATTTCAATAAAGAAACGTAAAGCTTCCATCGCAAACCCTCCTTGTGGATCACGACCCGCATAGCCACTTGCTATAGCGGAAGAATTGAGCACTTGCACATCTCCTTTCTTAAGTTCTATAATCTCGTATTTTGTGTGCAGGTGGTACCTCAATCACCCTATTGAAAATCTTTTAACTTGTGTATATAAAGGGTGGTAGGTTATGAGTTATATACTTGATCTCAATTGGTATTTTCATGTATATAGTCATATTTTGTTTCCTATATATGTATGCTTCATTTCAAATAATATTAATTCCTATTGACATTATTTTTTTCATACATATATATGTTTTGGAATTCAAGCACAAACAAATACATATTTTTTTATACTTGAGTTAAAATCAATTTACATATTTAAAGCACAAAGTATTTTTATGTTAAGTTTACTTCAAATCTTTATTTTCAATTGATTTCTCAATTGATATTTTTATATAAGCTTATGCATTATTTTTAAGATTGATATTTTTATTGATATCAAAAATATGCAATAATTTTCAATTGGTATCAATATGATTCTATTTTGATTAAAATTCAAAATTTGTAATGTTTATTTACAATAATTGGTATCTTAAAATTTGATTACAAATGCTTGTGGTACCTTAAAATTTTTTTTGTTTATATGATATCTTAAAGTTTGATTTACTAAGATATCTCAAAATTTGTTTTTATTGAGAAAAATTCAAAATTTTTTTTTTAATATGAAATTTTGAAAATTAAAAATGTTTTGATTTGTATTGCCTATATGCAAGAGGAGCTTAACATTTCTTTATATATAGATTCATGTTGAGTGTATCTTATATTGAGGAGCTTGACAACTCTTCTTTATGCGATACACGTGTGTAGGGGGAGCTTCACGTCTGCTCTTATGCATTACATATTATGTGTTATGTGAATTAGGGCTTGTCATCCCTTCTTCATGTAATGCATGTATGTAGCGAAGTTAACTTAGCGTCTTCCTCGTCATGAATGTATATCGCATATATCCTTTATTGATTGATTTGAGTTCACCTCTTTGAGAGGGAGAACATTGTTTTTGTGTTTACTTTAACCCCTTTGTTGATGATTGACAAAAAGGGAGAGAAGTATTTTAGTATATATGTATGTTGTTTTGGAAAAGAATTTATGTTTATGCATATATGTTTTTATTTTGCAAATAGGAGAAAAAAGTATCTGATGAGTTTTATGCTTGATTGACATGTTTATCTCCTTGTATTTGCATACATGTTTATGAGCTTTCATTGCATATTTATTTGTTTATTGTGATGCATGACTTAAGGGGGAGCTTCTTAGAAGCTTTACTTTAATCCATGTATATATAACGCCATGAGTTTTGTCATCATCAAAAAGGGGAGATTGTTGGCCCAAAAGGCCCATCACTCTAGTTTTGATGATGATCAACTCATGTAGTTATGATTCAGATTTGTAATCAAGATCTTAGTAAGTGTGTATAGCTTCAACAAAAGATTTAAAGTCAAGTTTTGGAGCTAGCACGGTTTGATTCAAGAGCTTGTGCATCAAGACCACATCAAGTACTCAAGAGGAGTCTAGCTTTTTGGATCGAGTTTGGACCAAGTCAAGAAGAGGAGAAGACTTCAAGTGAAGACTTCAAGAAGAAGACTTGTATCTAGGTTTGTTTTTATTAAGATTTTGTTTTTAGATAAAATGTAAAGGATAGATAGTTGGTGGATTGCTTAAGTATATCATACACACACACATTCTTGATTTAGATGGGTTTTTCATAAAAGAATTTTTATTTTTGAAAAATACAAAAGAGTTTTCTTTTTGAAAATTACCGGTTTGGTTTTTGAACTTCATATATACATATGTTTTTAACCAAAATCATGTTTAGTGCTTAATGACAAAAACGTAGATATTTCACCATGTATGTGTAGTGGATCATATCCATACACTCTATGCTTTAAAAGAGTTTAAAATATCTTGTTTTTGTATTTGGAGAAGTTTTAGAAAAACCAATTTTGAAAAAATACAGTTTTCGTTTTTAGCCAAATTTTCAAGTTATAAAAATAGTTCAAATTATTTGTAACATGTCTTGATTTTGATCAAGCATGTTTGATTATCAAAGTATAATGTTAAAACTATTTTTGTAGATTTTTAATAATTTTGTGAGATTTTATTTAAGCAAAAAAGACAACCTTTTCAATCCCAAAACTGACCTGACCTGGCTTCTGTCGGTCGATCGGACCGGTCGACCGACGTGCACAAACGTGCACGCCAGGACTGCTGGAGGGCCGGTCGACCGACCCCGGTCGACCGCAGAGAGCTTCTGCTCTCTAGAAAGCCCCGGTCGACCGGGCCGGTCGACCGGCCGAGAACTCTGTTCTCTGTTCCAGGCAGCGGTCGACCGGGCCGGTCGACCGACGCCCCAATGGTCAGATTTTTGACCGTTGGCGATCGACTGGGCCGGTTGACCGCCAGCCGCTGGGATGAAAAAATGCCCAACGGCTAGTTTTTTCTAGCCCTATTTAAAGGGGGCTTTTGGGGCTGTTTTCTACAAGATTTTCAAGTGAGTTTTGCACCAGTTTTTCTAACTCTTTTAAGAGGTGTTCTCCTCTTGTATTTGAGCCAAATACTTCCATTCAAAAGGAGAGTTTATCAAGAGTATTCAAAAGTGATTTTCTTGAGTTTTTCACCACCATTTCTATCCTTGTTTTTCTCACACAACACTTGAGCTATCCATTGATATATTCATCCATATGAGTGTTATTGTGAGATTGTTTTTAGGTGATCAAAGTGTTGTGATCACCAAAGACTTCATCTTGTTCTTTGAGGAGGCGGACGTGTGTGTTCGCATTGTTTCAGGTTCTAGTGGGAACTCGGGTTTGAGGTGCGGCCTCGGCGAGCTAGTGGGCTTGCGGTGTGTACGGGGCTAGAGAGTCCAAGGAGTTCAAGTGTGAACTCGCCTTGTAGGTGTTGCGGCACCAAGTGATCTGGTGGGATTGATTTTAGTGGAAATCCTTCATAGTGTTGAAGGCGGGGGCGTAGAGCAAGTGTGCTCGAACCTCGAAACAAATATCCCGTGTTTCTGATTGCTCTCTCTATCTCTTACTTTTCTTTATATCTTGCATGTTCATATTGTCCTTATCTTTATATGCTTGATATATTGTGTGCTTAATTATTATATGCTTGGGGATTGTTTGCTAACACTTGTATTCAACCAAGAGAGCCAACGCGGCACCTTAACTCTTATTTAGAGGAATCTTGAGGAGTTAGTCTAGAGTCCTTCACGGGGAATTCGGCTACACTCTTGTGTTATACGTAGTGTTTAGTTTAAGAAGTTTAGTTTGCATCATATAAGTTTTAATTCCGCATTGTTGACCATTAGATTAGCTCATCACCTATTCACCCCCCCCTCTAGGTGGATTACAAGTATGTACAGGTAAAAGTGTGTAGCCAAAGGCTGCACAACTTCAGCCCGGTGCACGCCGCGACCGTACAGTAGAGCCACACGTCGAACGGTTATACGGTGGAGCCACGTGTTGACTGATTTTTCCTGCACACAAAAATAAGGATATTAAATTTAGAAATAGTAGTGTGAGGTTCAGTTCTAATCCGCGGTAGCAGGGCTATGCGGGTCGTGATCCTCAAGGAGGGACTGCGATGGAAGCGTTAAGCAAGTATCTCTAAAAATTTATCTTTTTTAGTTATTTTGTTAGTCACGATGGTGGTATTTACAATGGATGGTATTAACAATGGGTCGGAAGAAAAGAAGTGTGGAAGATGTGGATTTAATCTACAAGAAAGAAAATAAAAGAAAAGGAAAGAAAACTTATCTCTTAGTCTGCTTGCCGTTTGAACCGTTGCGATGATTTCCCTTTTCTTGGAAGGCGTACAAGCACGGCTTATGGGATCGTCCGCCTTCTAAATCTACTCTACGAAATTAAAAACAAGCTATGAAGACCTGTTCATCGCCATGGGCCGTCAAGGTTCCTTCTTCGGCTAGGTATTCTCGAAGCAGTCAGATCTCACGGTGGGCGAGACATTAGAGAGAGAGACAATGAAACAGAAATAGAAGAATAGCACAAAGAAAGAAGAACATAAATACACAAGAATAAATAAACAAGAATAAAAGAACAAAAGCTAACCTTGAGTAGATTCTATTAACAATGGAAGAAAAGCAAAAACTTACACCGCTGTCACCTCAGTACAAGAATACTCCTTCCTCCATGAAAGCTTCCTCCACTCTCAGTTACAAAATTTACAGAATAAAGAAAATCTAACCTAGAAGAAAGAAAAACCCTAAAAATCTGAACTTTGGCCCTTTGCTGGACGCTGGACACCCTTTGCGTTGCACTGCAGGTGATATTTATAGGTGCAGAAGGCTACAGAGTCCCGGATAAACGTGCCAACGAAATCTGGTCCCAGGATAAGCTCAAAGTGCCGCGTTTCCGCGGCTTTTGCCGCGGATCCGCGGCCTGGTAGAGTCGGCTGGCCACGCGCTTTGGCGCGTGGCCTCTCCTGGTCCGTCCCTGTGGGCTTGTGCTTCTGGAATTTTGATCCTGGCCTTTTAATCTGGATTTTCGAGATAACTTGGTAATCAAGTTACTCTTAATTCAGATTTCTTCAAATTTTCTTCCACGAAATTCCTCTCTATCTTGGCCTTTTATCTTCATCCTGCAGGTGTTTAGGGTTGGATAGAAGTCTATCCTTCCCTAATCTCTGATATTTGCAACTTTTAGCCCTTGTATTTGCATTTTGAATCTTTGTATTTGCGCTTCTTCACCTGGGCTTCAAACATGGGCTTGGATCTGGGCTTTTGGGCTCTTTAGGCTTTATTTATTGCTAAAATAACAATTCGAGGCCTGCACACAATAAATTACAAATTATTAATAAATGTGCAGGATTAAATGAATAAATATGAAAATGTGATGGTAAATATGATGATAAAAATGCACTTTTGACTACCAATCACCACGCATCGAGTTTCGATACGTGGCCCCGTCTTGACTCCCTGGAGCCCCTTGTGCTATAAATAGTTCCTGGTTGAAGCAAAACAAAAAAAAGGAGGAAGGTTTTAAGCTAGTTTTCTTCTCTTTAGTGTAGGTTACTTATTTTTCTCTTCTTCTTGTGTATTTTTCGTTTCTTTTAGATCTTGTAAAAATTGAAGAGAGTGATCCATAGGATGAAAGTTAGGGTTCTTGTAATGGAGGGTGATACTCTATGAAAGGTTTTCTCTTTATCTTTACTTATTTTCTTCTCTCTAACTTTTTACATGCTTAGCTAATTTTCTCTCATGGCATCTAACTACTAACTGCTAACTACTAACTTACTAACTCCTTACTTGATAATCCACACGAATCTAATAGCCTCTACTTGATCTTGCTCTTGCAAGAGCCTTTGATGGCTCATATGATGGATTCTAACACTCTAACATCTAACTCTCTAACAAGCTAATATTACTTTATTCTATGCTTGCTCTAGTATAGTTTTGATAGTTTAATTGTAACTTGCACTTGTTTATTTAACTTTGGATGTGATGAGTAATCATATGGGTCATGCTTTGAAAAGCTCTTAGAATTAAGGACTAGTGATGACAAAGGATACATGTGAGGTAACTATCACTAAGACAATAACATATTAGTGGAGCCATTAGTAGTTAGTAGTCATAAGTTTTCTTTCATTTTTACTTTGTTTTAGAAATAATCTCAAAAATCACAAATACATTCTCTTCAATATTTCTATCTTTGTTTTCACTGTATTCTTCTCTTTTCATTATCCCAAACCAGTCGGCTTTAGGGCACCAAGTGAGAAAACACCCCGCGGACTCAAATTCGAGTGAATTAGGCCCCAAAACTAAGGACTTTATTTTATTTACTCACCTTTAGGCATGAATACTTATGCTTCTTGAGGCACATGTATCAGCTTAATTGGTGAATTATTTTTTTTTTTTTTCCTTTTTTTTTTATTATTATTTTTTTTTATGAGGCACAAGGTCTTTGTCTTAGAATCCTAGATATGCATTTGGTATGCACATTTCATTAAGGTAAAAATCAAGACTAATTATTTATTCAATTTCTCTCCTATACCTAAAAATTAAACAATTTATTTATTTTGACCAAGTTTTTAGAAATCCTAATCATGATTTTCCTAATCCTTAAACTAACTTAGATTTCTTTCAAAAAATAAGTCAAAATATTTCCTTTTTATAACATTTTTTTTTTAAATTTTTTTTTTTTTATTAGCAAATTTGTTAGTGTCTACCTATGTTAGTATGTTAGTAAAGCCCACCCCCACACTTATCTCATGCATTGTCCTCAATGTATGAATGAATGCATATATGCATGAAACAGAACAAGGGAAGGCGGAAGTTACCTTAGGGTGGTGGTTCCGGAGGTGGTCTAATTGGTCCACGAAATGCGGCCCAACCAAGATAACAGATAATTTGGTGGAACCCACCAGAAACTTTCCTTACATAACCCACTAAAATATATGTATAATCATTTTTTAGAATTTCCACCCCATCAAATTTCCAAATTTCATAATAAATTTCAGAGTTAATTGTCTCAACCTCCTTGTCCCAAAATGGAGTATGAAAAGATGGAATGATTGACTTGGACATGGGAAGTACGGGAACGAATACTGACTCAGGGAAGAAGCTCAAATCAAGTAAGGGCTCAGGAGTCGGGCTAACTTCGAGAAGTGGGTCCAAGTCAAAAAATTGAAACTCAAGTCCACAATCATCTTCCCACAATGGAATGTGACTCAATGGTGGTGATTCAAGTTCAGGAATGATAGATGTGGGAATCAAAACTGACTCTAAAATATTACCTAAGTCGGGTAACAAAACAGGAGTCAATAATGATTCAGGAATTTGAACTTGATCATAGATTTGAGAATCTAGGTCACATTCGAGTTCTAATTCGGGAAAGGAAAAACTTGCCAAATTATCAGAATTTGAAGTTTCGGCAAGTTCACAAGATGGTACTGAATTAGAAACTTGTTGTTCCAAGCAACTTGGTTCGTCGGCTCTAATCAAGTGGTCATCGATATCAGAATCAGCCGGCCGGTGTAAGCATTCCACCATCAAATCTATGTCATGATCACGGGCTAATTTAGCCTCAGTCATGGCAGCTAGCATCCCTTCATAGTCGATAGGTGGATCATATTCTGATTGGACTTGAAAATAGGACGGGTAATCGTGATAAATTTGTGAGTCGGTGGACTCACGTATCATCATGTCTAAAATTGATGGTGATTTTTGCTTGGACTCATTCCTACTCATCATTTCCAAGATAGATGGATTTCTATTCTAAATGGGTGGATCTGAGTATGAATTTTGGGAAGAATGTGGACTAGATGGATATGAAGGACAATTAGGTTGAGAATTAGACTCGGGGGACTCGAAACCCCATGAACTCTGTGACGAGTTGAAATTATTATGAAGATTATAGTCATAAGATGGAGTGTGTGGGTTATATTCATTCGGATAAGACCATTCCGGCACACTAGATTGGTCAAAGTTAGGGTATGCCGGGTTGGTAATATCCGAATAATAGTTAGGGGTGTAATATGGATTAAAATTGGAATTATTATTATATGCCATATCACACCAACACAAACAAAACAAATAAACAAACAAAAAGAAAAATTCTAATCTAAGTTAGGGTAGACCTATGACCTAGACGACTCCTAACTAGTTAGACTGTCCACGGGAGGTCGGGTGCAGATTTTGACCACAAGTTAATCAGCCAGGTCAGGGCAAGAATGGTGGGAGGTTTTCCGTCAAAGACGTTCCTTAATTAAATAACCACCAATCTTCGGGCTTTCGGCCCTCAATCCCCTTCCTAGACACTGATTTGGCAAGAGTCAACTTCCAACACTGTTCCCCCTTAGGATAATCTCCTATTGAGTCCGAGATGTCCCTAGGGCCAATGTCTACTCAGTTTTAGTTAGGCTTGGGTTAGTGAGTGCTTGGGATATGATTTTTGGGCTAAGGAAGGGTGATGAAATCCCCACCTTATCTTGTTAATGGGTTATGCCCTTAAGATGAATTAGTGCAAGTGTACAAGATAAATAGATAAGAATCACTCAAAGCAGAAAATCAACCAAGAGATGAATCCTATTTTACATGCAATGCGTACGTACCTTGCTTCTCCAGCACTCTTCAACAGTAAAAATAAAGGAATTGAAAAGACACGTGCCTAATATGCAAACGTCTAATCAATTTTATCTTTAACAACAAATAATTTACTGTTGAATTAATTAGCAGTATACAGGTTTATCACAGAACAAAACAGAATATATCAATAAGCAGTATTTTAATTTACAGAGACCTGCAAAAAAAAAATTCAGTGAGTAATTCACTGCAATTGCCGCGGATCCGCGGCTTTGGCCGCGTTTCCGCGGCAAAGTTGCAGGTCCTTGTGCTCTGCCTTCGAGGGCAGAGGCACAGGATAGCTATATGTCCACTGCTGCAATAAGTTTCTGTTTCCTGTTCTCCAAACCTGCAAACAGAAAAGAATAAAGAATTAGTTAAAAATTAAATTTTTTTATTTTAGAGATAACTTACCGTCCCTCCCCGGCAACGGCGCCAATTTGTTGACTGATTTTTCCTGCACACAAAAATAAGGATATTAAATTTAGAAATAGTAGTGTGAGGTTCAGTTCTAATCCGCGGTAGCAGGGCTATGCGGGTCGTGATCCTCAAGGAGGGACTGCGATGGAAGCGTTAAGCAAGTTTCTCTAAAAATTTATCTTTTTTAGTTATTTTGTTAGTCACGATGGTGGTATTTACAATGGATGGTATTAACAATGGGTCGGAAGAAAAGAAGTGTGGAAGATGTGGATTTAATCTACAAGAAAGAAAATAAAAGAAAAGGAAAGAAAACTTATCCCTTAGTCTGCTTGCCGTTTGAACCGTTGCGATGATTTCCCTTTTCTTGGAAGGCGTACAAGCACGGCTTATGGGATCGTCCGCCTTCTAAATCTACTCTACGAAATTAAAAACAAGCTATGAAGACCTGTTCATCGCCATGGGCCGTCAAGGTTCCTTCTTCGGCTAGGTATTCTCGAAGCAGTCAGATCTCACGGTGGGCGAGACATTAGAGAGAGAGACAATGAAACAGAAATAGAAGAATAGCACAAAGAAAGAAGAACATAAATACACAAGAATAAATAAACAAGAATAAAAGAACAAAAGCTAACCTTGAGTAGATTCTATTAACAATGGAAGAAAAGCAAAAACTTACACCGCTGTCACCTCAGTACAAGAATACTCCTTCCTCCATGAAAGCTTCCTCCACTCTCAGTTACAAAATTTACAGAATAAAGAAAATCTAACCTAGAAGAAAGAAAAACCCTAAAAATCTGAACTTTGGCCCTTTGCTGGACGCTGGACACCCTTTGCGTTGCACTGCAGGTGATATTTATAGGTGCAGAAGGCTACAGAGTCCCGGATAAACGTGCCAACGAAATCTGGTCCCAGGATAAGCTCAAAGTGCCGCGTTTCCGCGGCTTTTGCCGCGGATCCGCGGCCTGGTAGAGTCGGCTGGCCACGCGCTTTGGCGCGTGGCCTCTCCTGGTCCGTCCCTGTGGGCTTGTGCTTCTGGAATTTTGATCCTGGCCTTTTAATCTGGATTTTCGAGATAACTTGGTAATCAAGTTACTCTTAATTCAGATTTCTTCAAATTTTCTTCCACGAATTCCTCTCTATCTTGGCCTTTTATCTTCATCCTGCAGGTGTTTAGGGTTGGATAGAAGTCTATCCTTCCCTAATCTCTGATATTTGCAACTTTTAGCCCTTGTATTTGCATTTTGAATCTTTGTATTTGCGCTTCTTCACCTGGGCTTCAAACATGGGCTTGGATCTGGGCTTTTGGGCTCTTTAGGCTTTATTTATTGCTAAATAACAATTCGAGGCCTGCACACAATAAATTACAAATTATTAATAAATGTGCAGGATTAAATGAATAAATATGAAAATGTGATGGTAAATATGATGATAAAAATGCACTTTTGACTACCAATCACCACGCATCGAGTTTCGATACGTGGCCCCGTCTTGACTCCCTGGAGCCCCTTGTGCTATAAATAGTTCCTGGTTGAAGCAAAACAAAAAAAAGGAGGAAGGTTTTAAGCTAGTTTTCTTCTCTTTAGTGTAGGTTACTTATTTTTCTCTTCTTCTTGTGTATTTTTCGTTTCTTTTAGATCTTGTAAAAATTGAAGAGAGTGATCCATAGGATGAAAGTTAGGGTTCTTGTAATGGAGGGTGATACTCTATGAAAGGTTTTCTCTTTATCTTTACTTATTTTCTTCTCTCTAACTTTTTACATGCTTAGCTAATTTTCTCTCATGGCATCTAACTACTAACTGCTAACTACTAACTTACTAACTCCTTACTTGATAATCCACACGAATCTAATAGCCTCTACTTGATCTTGCTCTTGCAAGAGCCTTTGATGGCTCATATGATGGATTCTAACACTCTAACATCTAACTCTCTAACAAGCTAATATTACTTTATTCTATGCTTGCTCTAGTATAGTTTTGATAGTTTAATTGTAACTTGCACTTGTTTATTTAACTTTGGATGTGATGAGTAATCATATGGGTCATGCTTTGAAAAGCTCTTAGAATTAAGGACTAGTGATGACAAAGGATACATGTGAGGTAACTATCACTAAGACAATAACATATTAGTGGAGCCATTAGTAGTTAGTAGTCATAAGTTTTCTTTCATTTTTACTTTGTTTTAGAAATAATCTCAAAAATCACAAATACATTCTCTTCAATGTTTCTATCTTTGTTTTCACTGTATTCTTCTCTTTTCATTATTTGTGTTTTTTTTCTTTTGATTCTTTGACATATTGAAGAACCGTTAATACACACGTGAATCGACGGGTAAAGCTTCTATCGCCTCCTGTCCCTGTAGATTTGACCAGTTTAAGCTTCTATTCTATAACGAAATTATTGAGGAAGACAAAGCACGCACTTTTAACTTCTGATTTCAAAATACACACTTTTCATGTATGGTTTATCACGATCAGAAAATGCTAAACAAAATTCTGCGATCATTACCTTGAGGAGCAGAAGTCACGATAGTGGTAACTTCAACGACATGTTCAATGCCCGCAAAGATTTTCAGGATTTCTACATCCTCCTCCTCAATCTTCAGAGGATAGACATCACCTTCGTAAGAAGGTCCAAAATCATAAAAGATCTCATCGGAACCTTCATAGTTAGTCTTCCTCTATAAAAGTTTTCCCTCCAGAGCAAAAAGGGTCATTCTCCATCTTTTCCCCAGCAGAAAAGAGAGGATCAACAAACGCTTCTTTTATTTACCTGCATCCGAGAAAAAAATGGTAGTCACGAAAATGAAAGGGAAAGAGAAGTATACAAAGAGAGGTGAAGGCAGTCTTACTGGAAGCCTGCTTGATTTCCCCTACAGTCTCCCCAAGTTAGGTAACCTAACAATTAAGGGATCAGCAGAAGGAACGAATGGTGTTGTTCCCTTTTCCCTAGCCAAGAAGAGCTCCTGCGCAATATCGAGCCTTGTCAATAAGCTCCGAGGAATCTTCCTCACTGCCATCTTCTTCTTTGGAGGCCCTTCGGGAGAAATCGCCTTCCACTTTTGCTTGAAGTGGACGTTAAAATATCCTTTGTCTCCTTCCTCGTCGGTGCATTTGTCAACTTCCCTAGTAGGTTCCCCAGCGAGCGAACTTTCTGCTTTAGAAGCCTCTCAAGTGGACTCAAATTCGTGGAGGCTCGCTACTCAGACTCACTGCCTTGCTTGGGATCACCAACTTTTCTCTTCAAATGACAACAATTTGATTGAGTTCGGAAGCGTTGATTTTGAATTCTGATACACAAGAGTTGGAAATATGATACCACTGATAGAATCCCAGACTTGTTAAAAGGTTGGGAACTCATAGAGTCATACAAAAATGAGCTCCTATGCAGTCAGCAACAAAGTATCTCCTGGCTCGGGCATTGTCAATCAGAACGCCATCAATCAGACTTCCAGTATGTCCCAAGTGAGGATTAGAATTGCCGACGTATAGTTGGTCATATCCGAATTGTCAGGCAAACCTATTGGGCATGTATGGATCCAAGAAGCACACATCCCCAAAATGGTACAATAAGAGACGATCGGATGTAGACCAGCCATTTGAAGGTCCCCTGCCCAAGAGACAAATGATTAGCGTCTTCATTTGTGAACTCTTCACCATATTTCATGCCAGGAATATGAGTGAACACTGAAAATGGTTGTAGTTGTCATGACGGTTCACCATCTTTTGGATTCTCGCCACATAATTCAGGCTCCAATAGGAATTCTCAAAACGGTGGAGAAGAGTAAATTGAACAGCTTCTTGTGGCTCTTCACCTGGCTTGATTAGAGAAGGATGCAAGCTTGATCAGAGAAGTATAGCGCATCACGAACCATACCATCAAATATGTGTATGGCAATTCGATCCTGGGACATGGTCCATCTCGAGGAACAACAATTTTCTTCTCTGCTTTCTTGGAAGTGCCCTCCCTACAGAACATCTGCCAGCATTCGAAGCTCATGCTGGATGCAGCATACCATTGCGGGGAGTAGTTTAAGTGCATGTCTGTAGACCAATTGAACAGTAGGAAAGAATGCCATAGGGGAGATCCCATTTTGTGGAGGAGAAGGAACCACTCACCTCTTTAGCCATACAAAAATAAAGCCCATTAGATGGCTGAACGAGACAAGGGCTGCTGGGCTTGATTGTGGTAACTCTTAAAAGAGTCACTCTTTTCATACTCCCATCATCCTCCTCCAAGATAAATTGCCACATTCACTGGCTGCCATCCATGCTTTAATCTCCGCATCAGCAACCGTGGCGTGAATTTCTTCTAGACTACTATCTAAGTGGGGAAACAAGTCACTTGGCCCAGCTCTTTAGCCCGTTAACATTCCCTCGGATGCCATGGATGTCAAGACAAATTTGAATTTGGCACATAATCTCCCAAAAAGTCTTGTACAATGTCCTATGCTGAGAGTTCAATTGTTGTAGCTCCTGGGCGCATGGGAAGTACTTCTCATAGGAATGGTTACCGATTGGGTGTTTTGATACCTCCCACATCTCATGAAGAGCTAATTCTAACTCCCCAACTGGAGTGAAGAATGTTCCAGTGGACGAACAATACAACTCCAGAACAACGTAGATATTGGGCACGCTAACATCCACCTCGTAGCGAGTGGCTCTTGTTGCTTCATATAGCCCCAATCTCTCTTATTCATAGCTAAATTAATCAAGGATGTAATTGGTCAACTAGCTCCATCATTGTTTCTTCGTCGAGTGGACCCAACCTAGTGTTCTGAAGTCCGTTGGCAGGTAATTTCCTTCAGCTTTGGTGAACTAATTTAGGAAGGCTCATGCCATCGATAGGTTCTTTCTAGTTGGTACGTCCTTCTTGATGAGACTGCGATAAAGATCGATCACAGGTTGAGGAGGTCCTAATTGATTTTATCCTTGGGCAGTCAGTATGCACACATGCACCGAGTCTGTGCTTCAGATCAGGTGCCATTCCATCTTCCTTCCCTTCGTCACTGACTTGAAGAAAGAGAAAGGGAAGTGACGTTTGCTTGAGGGGAGATAATATTTGTCTTCCCTCATTTTGAAGAGCCATTGGTCTTCCAGCTAGCAGCTGCTAGTTTGAGTCAGGAGCTATATCTCCAAACATGAATGCTAGCTTGTGGAGCACCACCCTGTTGATGCCTTCTAATACAGTGGTAGACATTATGGTCCTCAGCATACGCTTATCCCCTTCGAGGATCAGCACATCCCATTCAGGGGTGCTTTCTTCACAAAAAAGGGAAGTCTGTCCTTCGAATTGAAAGTGCACACTCTGTCCACCCCCCGTGCTGAAACGAAAAAGCTATTAAGAGGTCGAGTTGCGTAATGCACTGCAAAGGCAAGAAAAATGTATAAGTAAGCTAAAGACTGAATACGAAATAACAAAAAAAATTTAGAGGCATAGCCTCGCCAAGAAGGAGCTTTTAAGTTTTTAATCTCGCCAGAGCTAAACCTAAGAGAGATGAACTCCCTAAGTTCTCCTAAGGGAGATGAACTACCGAGGTTCGCCAAGGGAGATAAGCTCCCTAGCCTAGCTTAGGGAGACAAATCCCCTAGCTTTGCCCAAGGGTGGAAATCTAATGAAGTTCGCCCAAGGGAGATGAACTCCTTAGCTTCCCCAAGAGAGACAATCTCCATAGCATCACCAAGGGAGATGAATTCCCTAGCTTTGCCCAGAGAGGCTAATCCCTTAGCCAGCTACCCCCGAAGAGGCTAATCCTTTAGCCTTGCCCAAGGATGGCGAGCTCCCGAGCTTCACCAAGGGAGATAAGCTCCCTAGCCTCGTCAAGGGAGATGAATTCCCTAGCTCGTCAAGGGAGATGAAGCCCTTTAATTCACTCATGGGAGATGAACTCTCTAGATTCATACAAGGGAGGCGTATTCCCCAAGTTCGCACAAGGGAGTCGAACTCTCTGAGTTCGCTAGAGTACGGCATAGGGAGGCAAAATCCATAAAAAAAATTGCCTGATTTTTCACTGACGAGAGAGATCAAAACTCTAAAAAGGGGCAAAGCCTTACCAACGATCGGTCGTTCCACTATCGGAGTGGCTGCTGTCGAAGTGGCTTCGGCTACTTTAGAGGCAGTTGCCATCTGTTTCCCTGAGGTACGCTTGGGTGCCATGGAGATCTCGAAGCAGAGATTGAATAAAAAGGAAATCCTAAATTTGTTTTTAAGAAGACGAAATTTTTGGAGAGATTTCTACGGTAGTCACACGCCCATTTATAGGTGCATCTAGCCTCGTCGTAAAAGCAGGCTATCATTTCAAAATTTGCAATGACAGAAGGAGGGTTATCCTCTAACGGTGAAGCTAATAGCTTCTCCAAATCAAAGCTTCGCCGCAATAAGAGAGCTATCCTAACCTAGTGGACTCCAACAGCGAAGCTAATAGCTTCGCCATATTAAAGCTTCACCGCAACAGGAAAGCTATCCTAGCCCAATGGGCTCCAACAACAAAGCTAAGAACACCATATTATAGCTCCATCACAACAGGCAAGCTATCCTAACCCAATAGCTAACTTCACCAGATTTATAACCTCACCGAAAAGGCTTTCTGGCTCACAAAACACATTTATGTTCAGTCTCATATGACTTTTTCGTCCATCAATAAATGACCAAAGGCATTTCAAATGACTTCTCAATAGTCAAATTCGACCTAAATGATGTCAATTTTAGATCACATCATTTGTGCTATAATTACTTCAGAAGGTTCAAACCCCAAAAGTAATTCAAAGTATTTAAATGGGGTTTTGTTGACACTTCTAAAAGACAAATCCTAAGTAGCTCTTCAGCTGGTTTGTACAACGTCTAACTTGTTGACACTTTTAAAAGACAAGTCGTAGACAGTTTAACATTCAGTTCACGATTTTCAGACTCGCATCAATTCACGATAGATAGATCATTCATCTAGACCCTATTGAATCCAACTAAGTATAAAGAGGGTCAAATACACCTTTAAATAGGATTAAACAAGCCAAAAAGGTCATCATTTCAGTCCAATGGGCTCACATCACCAAATTTGCTAGCATCGTTGCAACTTAGCATCGCCGAACAAGCGACGCTGCAGTTCTGTTGACCTTTTTAAATCCCTTGAGTAGGATTAATGGCTTACACCCCACTAACTTAGTGGGGTGGATTACCTCTTTTAATAAGCGATTATATCCCATTAATATCCTTCATTATGATGAGATAATCAAGGGGATCGTAACTCCCCTAAAGTTAGAGGCCGTTGGCTAGCTTTGTCGGAAGCTAGCGTAGCTTCGCCGAAGACTATTTCAGCCTCGCCGGACAAGTTTATGGGCTATTTTTAGCCTCATTCAACAGCTTTCGCTGATTTCTAGGAGATGCTTAACCCTGTTAAGCCTATAAATATCCCACCAGCAGGCTAAGGCAAAAACAAAAAGAGATAATAGGAGAGATGACATTGAAAGAAGAAAGAAGAGGTAAAAAGAAGCTACTTCTTGCTTTTCAAGAGCACATGGAGAATCTTTTCCTCATCCTCAAGAATTAATAATGTGTTTTGATACCCTAATATTTCAGTTTTATGAAACTTTTCAAACCAGGCGAGAAGAAATTTCTAGCAGTAGATTCGAACCTTGTTGGTCGCATCGTCAATGAGACAAAGTGATCGCGCACTGATCAGACTCCTATCAGCACACTTTCCCAGAATCAATTTTTGTAGAAAATTCTTACTTATAATTTTCTATTTAATTTATTAGTATTTCTTCTCTTTTAAGTTTTCTGGAAACATAACAAGCTTTTCTGTGGAAAACAATAAATTGATGATATTGATATCCCACATGAAAATTTAAACAAAAGTGAAAGCTATCAAGGAAGCATGAAGCATATCAGAACATCATTTGCAAGCTATTCAATAGTAATATAGATAGAAATTATAATTAGATAAAGAGAATGACAAGGAAATATGAATTACATTACCAAATTTTCTCGAAATTTATTCAGTTTAGCATTCATATACCAATCTCACGTCTAAAATGCGAGGATTGGATTAAGAAGAAACTTCATTTACATCTGCACAATAGAAGAGTTAGTGATTTAGTATTTATAAAAATATTTACTAAAACACAAAGCATTATATATGAAATTACTATCTATAATAAGTATTTACCTATATAGTACTCATGGCGGAGCCAATCCTATGTGTAAATCAATGCCTCAATGGTATGTGGGCTCAATCAGCTACGATAATGGTCCACAACTCTACCCCTTATGTTGAAAGCTGACTCAGATGAAAGAAATCGAGATTGCCAAAATATATCGAGCTAATTTTGAAAGTATAGGATAATGTGTTGCATTTGTCTTTCACCACTCCAAAATATTAAATTCTGTGTCTGACATCGAAAGAAGTAAGTTCTCTTCCAAATAATTATCAACCTTATTCCTATTTGCCTTTTTCATGACATTTTGAGACCAAAACTCTACAAACTCTGAATCAACTCTTCTCTTATCTAAGCCAACAGAAGTGTTTGTTCTTCCACTTGCTCCCCCGCTTGATACATCAACCCCACTCTTTTTCTTTGGCTATCTTCAAATTTTAACATAAACTCCACTCAGAAAATCTCAAAGTTCTTCAATCTTCTTCTTGCTTACCTCATTATCAAATAATTTTGAGCAAGTATACTCAATGAGTCAATTTGGATGGAGGATCCAAAATAGAGGCAATTGACATAATTTTATTGCATTGATCCCAATATTTCTTATAATTTTTTCTCATTTTCAATGCCAGAGTCTTAACAATTTCATCACCATTGACAACTTCTTTTAACAACCCCCGAGTGGTGAAAATTTCCCTCAAATACAAATTGGATGTAGGATATTTAGTACCATACATACTTTAGTTGCATCAATAAAAGTCTTCAAAAAAAATGTTACCAATATTCAACTTTTCTCCAATCAACAAGAGTTGGAGCATCATGTCCACTATAATGCTCTTTTGCATATTTAATAAATGCATCCTTATAGATAAAGCATTATGAAGCATTGAACAAGTGAAATACCACTCTGTCGGTACTGTTGACACTTCTAAAAGACAAACTCCCAGATAGCTCTTCAACTGGTCTGAGCGATATCTAACTTGTCGAATACTTTCAAAACACAAGTTGCAGGTAAGTTGACGGTCAGTCCCCTTTTTACTCAGCTCATACCCAACCCCGATCGATAAAGTAGTCATTTAAACCCTACTGATCGAGTTAAGCAGTCAGTAGGCCGAGCATTGCCTTTGAACAGATCTAGGCAAACTTAAGAGAGCTAACATCTAGCTTTACCTAAGCCGTATGTGTAGGCCACCTAGAAGGGGAGGGGGTAAATAGGTGACTAGCTAATCTAATACAAAACTAATGCGAAATTAAAAACTAATTATGCAACCTAAAAACTACTAGAGTAACACACAACGTATAACTAAAGAGTGTAGCCAAATTTCCGGTAAGAGTTCTAGACTATTTCCTTAAGATTTCTCTAGATTAAGAGTTGAGGTGCCACTATGGTTCTCTTGGCTGAATACTAGTGTGAGCACACAAACAAACCCAAACATATATATCAATTAAGCACAAGATATATCTAGCATATAGAGATGAATAATAAAAGAATGCAAGATATATAAACACAAGTGAGAGAGAGAGAGATAAGCAATCGCAAACACGGGAGAAATGTTTCGAGGTTCGAGCACACTTGCTCTACGTCCCCGCCTTTAACACTATGAAGAATTTTCACTATAACTATCCCGCAATATCACCCGGTGCCGCAACACCTACAATGAGTTCACAATTGAACTCTTGGACTCACAAGTCCCTCACTTGTTCCCGCAAGAACAATACAGGCAAGCACATTAGCTTGCTGAGATCGCACCTCTACACCGAGCTTCCACAAGAACTCATCACAACGTGAACTCACAAATTCGCCTCCTCAAATATAAAGATGAACACTTGGTGACTACACTTTAATCTCCAAAAACAGCTCTCCAAAAATAACTCTCACAACAATTATCCTATAGGATTAATATAGCAATTGAAAGCTCAATCTTATCTGAGAAAACAAGGTAGATTGAGTGGTGAAAAACTCAAGAAATCTCTTTTGAAAACACTCTTTAAAACCTCTCCTTTTGATATGGATGTTTTAGCCCAAAAATATATGGAGAAAAACCTTAAGAGAGATGGGAAAAATTGGTTCAAAACATCTTCAAAATCTTGTGCAAAACTGGCCAAGAGAACCCCATTTTATAGAGTTCAGAAAACTAGCCGTTATAGGCCAGATTGGCCTGTCGGTCGATCGGCTGATCGACTGGCCAACGGTCATATTTATGACCATTGGGGTTGCCGGTCGACCGCACCCAGGTCAAAGACTTGTCGATCGACTGGTCAGTCGACCGAGGCAAAAACCAGAGAACAGTGCTCTCTGGCGATCGACCGCTCGGTCGACTGGGGTCAGATCCAGAGAGTAAACTCTCTGGATCGGTCGACCGCCCGGTAGATCGGCCCTTAAGCCAGGCTTGTGCACGTTGCCTGCACACATCGGTTGACCGTGCGGTCGACCACCAGAAGCCTAGGTCTAGGTTTTAGAGATTAAAACTTGGTCTTTTACTAACCTATAAAATCCCATAAAATCACATAAAATCTATGAAAATAAGTTCATATAAATACTTTGAAATTCAAATATGTGTGATCAGAAATCAAGACATATTGAACTATTTTTGTGATAAAGAATTTTAGCTTTAAACCAAAAATTGTATTTTTCAAAATTAAACTTAAATTCAAAAAATGATTTTTTCAAAACTTGTTCAAATACAAAAATAAGATATTTTAAACGCATTTGAAGCTTGGTGTGTTTGGATATGATCCAATACACATATAAGATGAAATATCTAAGTTGACAATTAAGTTCAAAATAAGTTTTGACTTAAACAAAACTCAAACACATGACATAAAAACATCAAATAAGTTTTTCTAAATATTTTATTCATTAATGTGCATGGATGAAATCCAAAATACATATGAAACATGCAAACTTATTTTGATGAACTATATTCATGAAATATAAAGATATCTACTTTGAAGTTCAAAACCAAAACGATATTTTCTAAATTCAAATTTATTCTTATAAAAACGCATATAAATTTTGTGTGTATGTATATGAGCTTGAGCGATTCACAACTAATCTATTCTTTATATTTTATCTAAAAGCAAAAGTCTTAACACTTACAAATAATAGACTCAAGTCTTGAAAATCTTCTTTTGAAAATCTTCTTCTCCTTCTTGACTTGGTCCAAATTTTGATTCAACGAGCTAGACTCCTCGTGTGTACTTGATGTGATCTTGATGCGCTAGCTCTTAAATCAACACGTGCTATCTTCGAAACTTGACTTTTAATCTTTCATTGAAGCTAAACACCGACTAAGATCTTAACCAATTATCTAAAACTATATAAATACAAGATCATTAGTACTATAACTATATAAGTAAATCATCATCAAAACTAGAGTCATGGGCCTCTTGGCCAACAATCTCCCCCTTTCTATGACAAAACATGGAGTTATATATGCATGGATTAAATATAAGCTTCATAGAAGCTCCCCCTTAACTCATGCAAAATAATAAACAATAAATATATTTAATGAAAGCATATAAACTAAACACAAATATATATGCATAAATAACAAATATTAGACATGCATATATAAACTCTCTAAATTCTTCTTCCCTTTTTTGTCAACTCATTAACAAAAGGGTGAAGACAAATAAACAAGAAAGATGTATATGCGATACACATTCATGAAGAGAGAGACGTTAAGTTAACTTCCCTGCATACATGCATTACAAGAAGGGATGACTAGACCCTAACCCATATAAATCATAATATATAATGTATAAGCGGAGATGTTAAGCTCCCCCTATATACATGTATCACATAAAGAAGAGAGGTCAAGTTCCTCAATGTGAGATACACTCAACATGAACCTATATATAAAGGAGGAGATGTTAAGCTCCCCTTATATATAAGCAATATGTTTCAAAAAAAATTTAAAAACTTCTTTAAAACAAATTTTGATATCAATTTAAAATAAATTTTGATATACCACTAGTAGGTGGCAAATCAAATGTTAATAAATCACTAGTAGGTAAACATAAACATCATTTTAGAGGTAAACATCAATATGAATACCACTTGTAGGAAAACATAAATATTATGAAATAATTTTAAAGAACTTTTTTCCTTTTTCTGAAATAGTTCATAAGCTTGTATATGATAGCAATTGAAAAACAATTGACATTAAGTACTAAATTAAGCTTTGTAAGAAATAATTTGTGCTATAAAGAATTAATATTTTTAATCTAGCATAAGAAAGCATATATATGTATGTATGAACATATCACTTGAAATTTGATGCATACATATATAAAAAAACAAATATGAGCATACAAAAATGAATTTTCATTAAAATCATGTATATCTCATAGTTACCACCCTATTCATGCACATGTTGAAATCACTTATAGGGAGGGTGAATAGGTGACTAACTAATCTAATGATGAATTAATGCAGAATTAAAACTATTTATGGAAACTAAAAATTCTTATACACAACACACCAAGTATAACATATGAGTGTAGCCGAATTCCCCATGAAGGGCTCTGGACTAACTCCTCAAGATTCCTATAGATAAGAGTTGAGGTGCCGCTATGGCTCTTTTGACTAAATACAAGTGTGAGCAATCCCCAAGCATATAACAATTAAGCACACAATATATCAAGCATATAAGAGATATGAGCAATATAAGCATGCAAGATATAAAGACAAGCGAGAGATAGAGAAAGCAATCGCAAACACGGGAGATTTATTTCGAGGTTCGAGCACACTTGCTCTACGTCTCCGTCTTCAACACTATGAAAGATTTTTACTAGAAAACGATCCCACCGGATCACTCGGTGCCGCAACACCTACAAGCGAGTTCACACTAGAACTCCTTTAGACTCTCTAGTCCCTCTCTTGTTCCCGCAAGAACAAACACACGCAAGCTCTTGCCGAGGCCGCACCTCTACACCGAGTTCTCACTAGAACCCGAAACAACACGAGCCCGCAAGTCCGCCTCCTCAAAGGACAAGAAAGAACACTTGGTGATCTAAACACTTTGATCACCTAAAAACAATCTCACAACAACTCTCTTATAGGAATGATATAGCAATGGAAAGCTCAAGTATGTGTGAGAAAACAAGGATGGAATTTGTGGTGAAAAACTCAAAGAAATCACTTTTAAAAACTCTTAATAAACTCTACTTTTGATTTGAAAATATTGGCTCTAAAACATGTGGATAAAACCACTGATATGAGTAGGAAATACTAGCTCAAAAACTCTCTTGAAATCTTATCTAAAACAGACCAAGGGAGCCCCATTTTATAGGCTTCAAAAATCTACCCATTGGAAGCCAACTCAGTAGCTCTGGCTGCAACAGTTGACCACTCGGTCGACTGCCAACGGTCGGATTTCTGACCGTTAGGAAGGTCGGTCGACCAGTCGGTCGACCGCTAACTGGGCAATGGCCTAGCGGTCGACCGCCCGGTCGACCGGGCCATTTTCAGAGAGCAGACACTCTCTGGCTGTCGACTGTGCGGTCGATCGGCCTAACCTGTGCACGTTTTGTGCATGTCGGTCGTCCGCCCAGTCGATCGACCTCAGTCACGGTCGATCGGCTGAAGGCCAGAAACAGTCTTTTTAGGGATTAAAAGTTTATCATTTTTCCTTTAATAAAATCCCATAAAATCTCTAAAAATCTACAAAAATAAGTTTAGTAATTTACTTTGATATACAAACATGTTTTAGTAAAAATCAAAGCATGTTACAAACATTTTAAACTATTTTTGTGACTTAGAAATTTTGGTTTAAAACAAAACCCGTATTTTCCAAATTAATTTTTTTCAAAACTTCTCCAAATATAAAAACAAGATATTTTAAGCACTTTTGAAGTTTAGTGTGTATGGATATGATCCACTACACATATATGATGAAATTGTAAATCACCTAGAGGGGGGTTGAATAGGTGATGAGCTAATCTAATAGTCAATAATGCGGAATTAAAACTTATTAAACTAAACACCACGTATAACATAAGAGTGTAGCCGGATTCCTCGTGAAGGGCTCTGGACTAACTCCTAAATATTCCTCTAAATAAGAGTTGAGGTGCCGCGTTGGCTCTCTTGGTTGAATACAAGTGTTAGCAAACAATCCCCAAGCATATAACAATTAAGCTCACAATATATATCAAGCATATAAAGATGAAAGCAATATAAGCATGCAAGATATAAACAAGAGTAAGAGATATAGAGTGAGCAATCGCAAACACGGGAGATTTATTTCGAGGTTCGAGCACACTTGCTCTACGTTCCCGCCTTCAACACTATGAAGGATTTTCACTAAAATCGATCCCACCGGATCACTTGGTGCCGCAACGCCTACAAGCTCTTTGGACTCTCTAGTCCCTTCACTCGTTCCCGCAAGAACACACCGCAAGCCCACTAGCTCGCCGAGGCCGTACCTCAAATAAGGAGTTCACACACGAACTCAAAACACCGCGAACCCGCAAGTCCGCCTCCTCAAAGTACAAGAAAAAGTCTTTGGTGATCACAACAATTTGATCACCTAAAAACAATCTCACAATAATACTCCTATAAGATGAATATGTCAATGGATAGCTCAAGTGTTTGTGAGAAAAACAAGGATTGAAAATGTGGAGGAAAACTCAATAAAATCACTTTTAAAACACTCTTGATAAACTCCCCTTTGATTGGAAATATTTTCTCTAAAAACAAGTGGAGAAAACCTCTTAAAAGAATTGAAAAAACTTGTGCAAAATCACTTGAAAATCTTATATGAAACAGCCCCCAAAAGTCCCATTTTATAGGGCTAGAAAAAACTAGCCGTTGGGCCATTTTTTTCAGCCCTGGCGGCTGACAGTTGACCGGCCCGGTCGACCGCCAACGGTCAGATTTCTGACAGTTGGAGCCTCGGTCGACCGGGCCGGTCGACCGCTGCCTGGAACAGAGAACAGAGTTCTCTGCCGGTCGACCGGCCCGGTCGACCGGGGCTTTCCAGAGAGCAGAAGCTCTCTACGGTCGACCGGGTCGGTCTACCGGCCCTCCAGCAGATCTGGCGTGCACGTTCTGTGCACGTCGAACGACCATCCCGGTAGACCGACTCCTATCTCGGTCGACCAGTCTGGTCGACCGGCAGAAGCCAGGTCACGTCAGTTAAGGGATTGAAAAAGTTGGCATTTTGACTTTGATAAAATCCCATAAAATCTCTAAAATTCTATAAAAATAGTTTCAATATTATACTTTGATAAACAAACATGTTTGAGTAAAATCAAGACATGTTACAAACAATTTGAACTATTTTTGTAACTTATAAATTTTAGCTAAAAACAAAAACTGTATTTTTTCAAAATTGGTTTTTCCAAAACTTCTCCAAATACAAAAACAAGATATTTTAAACACTTTGAAAGCATAGAGTGTATGGATATGATCCACTACACATACATGATGAAACATCTATGTTTTTGACAATAAGCACTAAACATGGTTTTGGTTAAAGACATGTAAACTTTGAATACCAAAAACCAAACCGGTATTTTTCCAAAATGAAAACTCTTTTGTATTTTTTCAAAATAGAAATTCTTTTGTAAAAACTCATCTAAATCAAGAGTGTGTGTGTGTGTAAGATATACTTGAGCAATCCACCAACTATTCTATCTTTTACATTTTAATCTAAAACAAAATCTTATAAAAACAAACCTAAACTCAAGTCTTGATCTTGAAGTCTTCACTTGAAGTCTTCTCATCTTCTTGACTTGGTGCAAACACGATCCAACGAGTTAGATTCCTCTTGAGAACTTGATGTGGTCTTGATGCATCGGCTCTTGAATCAAACCGTACTAGCTTCAAAACTTGACTTTAAATCCTTTGTTGAAGCTACACACCTACTAAGATCTTGACCACAAATCTGAGACTAAATAAACACAAGATCGTTAGCACTATAACTACATGAGTTGATCATCATCAAAACTGAGTGATGGGCCTTTGGGCCAACAATCTCCCCATTTTTTATGATGACAAAACTCATGGAGTTATATATACATGGATTAAAGTAAAGCTTCGAAGAAGCTCCCCCCTTAACTCATTCATAACAAATAAACAATAAGATATGGAAATAAAGCACATGAAACATGTATGCAAACATAAGGAGATAAACATGCCAATCAAGCATAAAACACATCAAATTCTTTTGCTCCTATTTGCACAACAAAACATATATGCATAAACATAAATCCTTCTCCCCCTTTATGAATAAAGCAAGGAAAATGAAAACATGCATATATACTAAAATACTTCTCTCCTTTTTTGTCAATCATCAATAAAGGGGTTAAAGTAAACACAAAACAATGTTCTCCCCCTCAAAGAGGTGAACTCAAATCAATCAATAAAAGATATATGCGATATACATTCATGAAGAGGAAGACGCTAAGTTAACTTCCCTACATACATGCATTACATGAAGAAGGGATGACAAGTCCTAATTCACATAACACATAATATGCAATGCATAAGAGGAGATGTGAAGCTCCGTCTACACACGTGTACCGCATATAGAAGAGTTGTCAAGCTCCTCAATATAAGATATACTCAACATGAATCTATATGTAGAAGAGATGTTAAGCTCCCCTTGTATATAGACAATATAAATCAAAACATTTTTAATATTTCTTATTAAAACAAAATTTTGAATTTTCTCAACAAAAACAAATTTTGAGATATCTTAATAAATCAAATTTTAAGATACCAAATGTAAATAAACATTACAAATTTTGAATTTTTAATTGTAATTGAAATATTTTATCAATTGAAATTTTGATACTAATGAAATAAAGTATTTTATATTTTGATACCAATATAAATTTTCATGGATACCAATTGAAATAAATAGATCAATAGATACCAATTGAAACATATTGTACATTTTGATAAAAAAGGGAATACCAATTGAAAAAAAATACCAATTGAAGATAATGCATAAGCTTATATAAAAATATCAATTGAGAAAGCAATTAAAAATTAAGATTTGAATTAAGCTTAGCATAAACATACTTTGTGCTTTAAACATGTAAAAATCTTGAGAATCAAGTATAAATATATGTATTTGATTGAGCTTGATTTTCAAAACATATATATGTATTAAAAAGACAATACCAATAGGAATTGATATTATGGAAATTATGAAGCATACATATATAGGAAACAAAATATGAGTATATACAAAAAGAATATCAATTGAGATACCAATTGAAAATAATAATGTAAATCAAGTATATAACTCATAGCTACCACCCTTTATATGCTCAGGATAAAAATTTTTCTAATAAAGCTTACAAGGCATACTCGCCCATCCGTCCACCCATAACGGAGTTGGTAGGGGTTTTCAAAAATAGGTGTTTGAAAATATTTTTAGCATTGAAAAATCACTACCAAATGAAGAACAATAACTAGTTAAAATAATTTTTGAAAAACTAGTTAAAGATCCTTCAAAACATGAAACCAAATTACATGTATATCATGAAACATGCTAAATACATAAAGTTCAACACTCAAGGTCCATAAAGCTCAAAATTATCATGAAACATAGTCATGAATAAACAAATAAAGTATGAGTGTACAAAAGTCATGTAATTAGCATTTTCCATGAAGATAATCAATGAAGCTCAAAAACAAACATGAATCTCATTTTATCAAACAAAAATCATGAAAATCATAAAGATTTTATTTTTCATTTTAAAAAAACAAACTTCTAGGTATATGTATGTTTTATCCAAAACTAACAATATGCATACATATCCCAAACATAAAAAGAGTCCATAATATAAATTGCATGAAGGCAAATGACTCAAGGGGTATACATGTATATTTATTAGTTTTGACTAAAAACACCATATACATAAAGTAAAACATGAAAATAGGCAAAACAAGTGTAAATGAGAGAATCATCAAAACTAGGCTATACATGTGCATACAGTGAGTATAAATGAGCAATGAAATGCAAACATATATGAATCAAATGTGGCTCACTACTTGTACATGTATAAATATTCAAGTTTTGATAAAAACTACATTTAAACTAGTATTTACCACATGAAGCACAAAATAAATAAAATATGAACATGCTAAAAATATCATATATGAAAAAGTATGTAAATAAACTAGGAGTTTTAGAGATAGTTACCAATACATGAACTACACTCTAATTCTCCAAAACATAGTGGTCGTCCCACCAAACCTCCTCGATAGCGGTGCATCAAAAATGTGTCCATCAAGTCCATACATCCACTACCAAGGCATCATTCCTCTCACGTCGTGTGAGAGCCCGCACCACATTAAATACAAAAGGTGGGGATTTTGGTACCCATTTTCTTTTGGGTCCTTGAGGGTTAGTATTGTAAGGAACACAAACATTCTTTTTATTAGCAAAATTTGAAGAATTTATTCTATCATAATAAAATCTTGCTAAATGGTCTTTGCGGCCACAATGTGTATATTTGTACACTCTAGGATGCATATGAGTGTGGGTGTGGTCATGGCGTGCAAAGTGTGCATATGCATGATAAGGGTGTTGTGCATGAACATGTGGAGCTTGTTTCTTTTGAACAAAGATTCCAATCTTTTATGGTTAAATGCATATTTGCTCAAAGTTGAGCTCAAACAATTAATTTTATTTTTCAAAAATTTAACTTCATTTTATCAATGGTTGTGGCATGAAGAGCATGATCAACAAACTTTTTCTTTTTAGAAACATTTACTTTTTCTTTTTCAACCATTTTTCTTTTTAAAGAAGTGTTTTCATTTAAAGCAACTTCTTTTTGATTTTCCACCAAAATTATTTTATTTTTCAAAGAAGTATTTCCTTCACAATGATCATTTAATTTAGAAAGCAAGGAAACATTTTCAATTTTTAAATTTTCATTTTCTTTTTCATTGCATGCAACTTTTTGTTTAAAGGAATCATTTTCTTTTAGCATGCAATCAAATTTATTTTTCATTTTCTTGTTATCTTTTCTAAGCATGTCATATTTTTCAAGAAGTTGTTGACAAAAAGATGTAAGCTCATCACAGGACATATCAACATCTTCATCTACCTCGGATTCGGTAGTTACCTCAAGGGGGTTATCCCCTTGGACCATATAGCACACGTTGGAAGCGTCACTTCCAACATCCGAATCGCTCCCCGCATAATATTATTCTTTTTCACCAAGGGAGATCAAGGTGTTCCATGCTACAAAAGCCAAATCAATATTAGAAACCCTAGATAAATATTCATCATTTAGGGTTGACTTTAAAGCATGTAGGGCTTTTGCATTAGCCTCAATATTTTTGCCATTTAAATAATATGAATCTTTAACAGTGGCAAAATAAATATGAATCCCTAAGGTTTTGAGGTACAAAGACATCTTAACCTTCGAAGTTTGGATGTTAAGGATGTCAAAAGTTGGAGGTGACACGAAATCCATGGTGTGTGAAAACAAATATTGTGATTAGCTATAAATGAGGATCTTTAACTCTAGGTTGTAAGACCCAAATCAAGAGCACTTGGCTCTGGTACCAATTGTAAATCACCTATAGGGGGGTCTATAGGTGATGAGCTAATTTAATGGTCAATAATGCGAAATTAAAACTTATTAAACTAAACACCACGTATAACACAAGAGCGTAGCCAGATTCCCCGTGGAGGGCTCTGGACTAACTCCTTAAGATTCCTCTAAATAAGAGTTGAGGTGTCGCGTTGGCTCTCTTGGTTGAATACAAGTGTTAGCAAAAATCCCTAAGCATATAACAATTAAGCTAACAATATATATCAAGCATATAAAGATGAAAGCAATATAAGCATGCAAGATAAAAACAAGAGTAAGAGATAGAGAGTGAGCAATCGTAAACATGGGAGATTTGAGGTTGAGCACACTTGCTCTACGTCCCCGCCTTCAACACTATGAAGGATTTTCACTAAAATCGATCCCACCGGATCACTTGGTGCAGCAACACCTACAAGCTCTTTGGACTCTCTAGTCCCTTCACTCGTTCCCGCAAGAGCACACCGCAAGCCCGCTAGCTCGCCGAGGCTGCCCCTCAAACAAGGAGTTCACACATGAACTTGAAACACCGCGAACCCGCAAGTCCACCTCCTCAAAGTACAAGAAAAAGTCTTTGGTGATCACAACACTTTGATCACTTAAAAACAATCTCACAATAACACTCCTATAGGATGAATATGTCAATGGATAGCTCAAGTGTTTGTGAGAAAAACAAGGATTGAAAAGGTGGAGGAAAACTCAATAAAATCACTTTTAAAAAACTCTTGATAAACTCCCCTTTTGATTGGAAATATTTGCTCTCAAAACAAGTGGAGAAAACCTCTTAAAAGAGTTGGAAAAACTTGTGCAAAACCACTTGAAAATCTTATATGAAACTGCCCCCAAAAGTCCCATTTTATAGGGCTAGAAAAAACTAGCCATTGGGGCATTTTTCAGCCCTGGCGGCTATCGGTCGACCGGCCCGGTCGACCGCCAATGGTCAGATTTCTGACCGTTGGAGCCTCGGTCGACCGGGCTGGTCGACCGCTGCCTGGAACGGAGAACAGAGTTCTCTGTCGGTTGACCGGCCTGGTCGACCGGGGCTTTCCAGAGAGCAAAAGCTCTCTGCGGTCGACCGGCCCTCCAGCAGATCTGGCGTGCACGTTCTGTACACGTCGGTCGACCGTCCCGTTCGACCGACTCCTATCTCGATCGACCGGTCCGGTCGACCAGCAGAAGCCAGGTCAGGTCAGTTAAGGAATTGAAAAACTTGGCATTTTGACTTTGATAAAATCTCATAAAATCTCTAAAATTCTACAAAAATAGTTTCAATATTATACTTTGATAAACAAACATGTTTGAGTAAAATCAAGACATGTTACAAACAATTTGAACTATTTTTGTAACTTATAAATTTAGCTAAAAATAAAAACTGTATTTTTCCAAAATTGGTTTTTCCAAAACTTCTCCAAATACAAAAACAAGATATTTTAAACACTTTAAAAGCATAGAGTGTATGGATATGATCCACTACACATACATGATGAAACATCTATGTTTTTGATAATAAGCACTAAACATGGTTTTGGTTAAAGACATGTAAACTTTGAATACCAAAAACCAAACCGGTATTTTTCCAAAATGAAAACTCTTTTGTATTTTTCCAAAATAGAAATTCTTTTATAAAAACTCATCTAAATCAAGAGTGTGTGTGTGTAAGATATACTTGAGCAATCCACCAACTATTCTATCCTTTACATTTTAATCTAAAACAAAATCTTATAAAAACAAACCTAGACTCAAGTCTTGATATGGAAGTCTTCACTTGAAGTCTTCTCATCTTCTTGACTTGGTCCAAACACGATCCAACGAGCTAGACTCCTCTTGAGTACTTGATGTGGTCTTGATGCATAGGCTCTTGAATCAAACCGTGCTAGATTCAAAACTTGACTTTAAATCCTTTGCTGAAGCTACACACCTACTAAGATCTTGATCACAAATCTGAGACTAAATAAACACAAGATCATTAGTACTATAACCACATGAGTTAATCATCATCAAAACTAGAGTGATGGGCCTTTGGGCCAACAGAAATATCTATGTTTTTGACATTAAGCTCTAAAATAGTTTTGGTTAAAGCATATGTATATATGAAACTCCAAAAATCAAAACGGTATTTTTTTAAAATGAAAACTCTTTTGTAAAAACTCATCTAAATCTTGTGTGTGAGTGTATATAATACTTGAGCAATCCACCAACTAATCTATTATTTACATTTTATCTAAAAATAAAATCTTCAAAAAAACAAACCTAGATACAAGTCTTCTCTTAAAGGTTTTCTTCTTCTTTCTTGACTTGGTCCAAAGTATGATTCAATGAGCTAGACTCCTCTTGAGTACTTGATGCGGTCTTGATGCACAAGCTCTTGAATCAACACGTGCTAGCTTCAAAACTTAACTTTAAATCCTTTATTGAAGCTAAACACCTACTAAGATCTTGATCACAAATCTGAAACTAATTAAACACAAAATCATTAGTACATAACTACATGAGTTAATCATTATCAAAACTAGAGTGTTGGGCCTTTGTGTCCACAATCTCCCTTTTTTTGATGATGACAAAACACATGGAGTTATATATGCATGGATTAAAGTTAAGCTTCATAGAAGCTCCCCCTTAACTCATGCATAACAATAAAACAAATAGATATGACAATGAAGTACATGAAACTAAACAAATATGTATGTATCAACAAGGTGAGAGAAACATACAAACATCCAAAATTCTTTTCCCAAAAACCTTCTCCCCCTTTTTGTTTAAACGTTCAAAATCATTTTCCCATTTTGTAAAACATAAGATGCATAAACTCAATATATGCAAACACTCAAATATGCATATATAAACTCAAAATCTTTCTCCGCCTTTTTGTTAATCATCAACAAAGGGGTAAAATAAAACAAATCATGAATAAGGATATATATACTGTTGGCCCGAAGGCCCATCACTCTAGTTTTGATGATGATTAACTCATGTAGTTATAGTACTAATGATCTTGTGTTTAATTAGTGACAGATTCATGATCAAGATCTTAGTAGGTGCATATCTTCAACAAAGGATTTAAAGTCAGGTTTTGGAGCTTGCACGGTTTGATCCAATAGCCATTGGATCGTGTTTGGACCAAGTCAAGAAGATGAGAAGGCTCCAAGTGAAGACTTCAAGAAGATGAAGACTTGAGTCTAGTTTGTTTTTATAAGATTTGTTTTTAGATAAAATGTAAAGGATAGAGTAGTTGGTGGATTGCTCAAGTACATATACACACACACTCTTGATAGTTTTATTTTTACAAAAGATTTTCTATTTTAGAAAATACATGTTTGGATTTTAGTTTTCAAGTTTACATATCTTTTATCCAAAACCATGTTTAGAGCTTAATGTCAAAAACATAGATATTTCACCATGTTTGTGTAGTGGATCATATCCAAACACCCTATGCTTTCAAAGTTGCTTAAATATCTTGTTTTGTATTTGGAGATGTTTTAGAAAAACAATGTTTGGAAAAATAAGTTTTGGAAAATACTGTTTTTCATTTGAGCCAATTTTTTCATATTACAAAAATAGTCCAAATCATTTGTAACATGCCTTGAATTTGTTCAAGCATGTTTGTTTATCAAAGTATATTGGTAAAACTATATTTGTAGATTTTTCATGATTTTATGGGATTTTATTTCAATCAAAAAAATCAAGTTTTAATCCCTTTACAGTTTTTCTGACCTGGCTTCAGCCGGTCGACCGATGTGCACAAACGTGCGCGCTAGTTCTGGCAAGAGGGCCGGTCGACCGACCCGGTCGACCGTCCAGAGAGCTCTGCTCTCTGGAAAGGCCCCGGGCGGTCGGGCGGCCGACCGGACAGAGAGACTTGCTCTCTGTATCCTGGCCTCGGTCGGCCGGCCGGTCGATCGCTGGCACAACGGTCTGAAATATGACCGTTGGCCGGTCGACCGATAGGCCTGACAGACCCCAACGACTAGTTTTCCAGACTCTATAAAATGGGGCATTTGGAGGCTGTTTTGATCAAGATTTTTGGAGAGTTTTAGAGCCAGTTTTTCCTACTATTTCAAGAGGTTTTTCTCCACAAAATTGAGAGCTAATACTTTCAATCAAAAGGGGAGTTTATCAAGAGTGATTAAAAGAGATTTTCTTGAGTTTTCCTTCACCATCTCTTTTCTTGTTTTCTCATACAAACACTTAAGCAACCCATTGATTATTCATCTTATAGGAGTGTTGTAGTGAGTGTTTTTATTGGTGATCAAAGTATTTAGATCACCAAGAGATCTTTTCTTGTACTTTGAGGAGGCGGACGTGTGTGTCCGCGGTGTTTCGAGTTCGGGTGCGAACTTGTTGTTTGAGGTGCGGCCTCGGCGAGCCGGTGGGCTTGCGGTGTGTACGGGCTAGAGAGTCCGAGAGCTTGTAGGTATTGCGGCACCGAGTGATCTGGTGGGATCGATTATAGTGGAAATCCTTCGTGTGTCGAAGGCGGGAATGTAGAGCAAGTGTGCTCGAACCTCGAAACAAACCCCTTGTGTTTGCGATTGCTCACTCTCTCTCTCTCTTTGTCCCTTGTTTATATCTTGCATGCTCTTACTTGTCTTATCTTTACATGCTTGATATATTGTGTGCTTAATTGATATACATGCTTGGGTTTGTTTGCTAACACTTGTATTCAACCAAGAGAGCCAACGCGGCACCTCAACCCTTATCTAGGAGAATCTAGAGGAGTTTGTCCAGAGCCCTTCACAGGAAATTCGGCAACACTCTTGTGTTATACGTGGTGTTTAGTGTAAGAGTTTAGTTTAGGTCATTATAGTTTTTAATTCCGCATTATTTGGCATTAAGTGACCATTAGATTAGCCATCACCTATTCACCCCCCTCTAGGTGAACCTTCAATTGGTATCAGAGCCAAGTGCTCTGATTTTAGGTCTTACAACCTAGAGTTAAAGATCCTCATTTTTAGGCTAATCACAATATTTTGTTCACACACCATGGACTTCATGTCACCACCCACTTTTGATCTTAACATCCAAATTTTGAAGGTTATGATGTCTTTATACCTCAAAGCCCTAGGCATTCATGTTTATCTTGCTACAATTAAAGATTCATATATTAATGATAGCAAGAATATTGAGGCTAATGCAAAAGCCCTAAATGCTTTAAAGTCTACCCTAAATGATGATTATTTATCTTGGGTTTCTAATGTTGATTAGGCTTTTGTAGTATGGAACATCATCACCTCCCTTGGCGAAAAGGATCTATATTATGCCGGGAGCGATTCGGACGTTGGAAGCGACACCTCCAACTTGTGCTATATGGTCCAAGGGAATAACCCCCTTGAGGTAACTACCGAATCTAAGGTAGATGAAAATGATATGTCATATGATGAGCTTGCATGTTTTTGTCACCAACTACTCGAAAAATATGACATGTTTAAGAAAGATAATAAAAATTTGAAAAAGAATTTGATTGCATGCTTAAAGAAAATGATTCATTTAGAACTAAGGTTGCATGCTTAGAAAAAGAAAAAGAAGATTTGAAAAATGAGAATGTTTCCTTGATGTCCAAATTAAATAATCTTTGTGAAGGAAACACATCTTTGAAAAATAAAATTGTTTTGGTGGAAAAACAAAAGGAAATTGCTTTTCAAGAAAACACTACTTTGAAAAGAAAAATTTTTGAAAAAGAAAAAGAAAAGTTTCTAAAAGGAAAAAGACTTTTGATCATGCTTTAAATGCCACCACCTCTATTGATCAAAATGAAGTTAAATTTTTGAAAAAGAAAATTGATTGTTGAGCTCTACTTTGAGCACATGTGCATTTAATCATTCTAGATTGGAGTCTTTGTTTTTGATAGGTAGTGAAAAATGCATAATTGTCATCATATATACCATCACATTTGCACATTTATTCATATTATAATGCACATTTATTAATATTTCGTTATTTAATGTGTGCAGGCCTCGAAGTATTATTTTAATAAGAATAAAGCTTAAAGAGCCCAAAAGCCCAGATCCAAGCCCATGTTTGAAGCCCAGGTGCAAAAGCGCAATTACAAGAAGTCAAAATGTAAATACAAGGGCTAAAAGTTGCAAATATCAGAGATTAGGGAAGGATAGACTTCTATCCAACCCTAAACACCTGCAAGATGAGGATAAAAGGCCAAGATAAAGAGGAATTTCGTGGAGAGAAGATTTGAAGAAATCTGGATTAAGGGTAACTTGATTACCAAGTTATCTCGAAAATCCAGATTAAAAGGCAGGATCACACTTCTAGAAGCGGAATCCCACATGGACGGACCAGGAGAGGCCACGCGCCAAAGCGCGTGGCAAGAAACCCTAACTTTGCCGCAAATTGGCGGCAAAACTAGGGTTTTTGCGGCATTTTGAGCTTATCCAGAGCCCAGTTTTCGTGGGCAGCTTCATCCGGGACTCCTCGGCATTCTGCACTATAAATATCTGTGCAGTCGCAACAGGGAGGGGCATGCAGAGACGATTAGGGTTTTCTTTAGCCACTTTTATTCAAAGTTGTAATTTTTATTTCATGCTATTTGTGGAGAAGAAGGAGACGATTGTGTAACCGGAGATTCAACGAAATAAAGGTCACTCTTTTGTTCTCTTTTAATTTCTGCAACTTTACTTTATTTCTTTTGTGATCTCTCTTTGTTTTAATCTGTGATCTCTTCTTGTTTTCGTTTTTCTTTTCCTTGCAATCTTTCTCATAAAAAAAATAATAAAAATAATAAATAATTTGAAAAGAAAAAAAAAATAATGAAGAACTAAATCTCTCTAGTGATTTGCTGAGACTCTTGAAGCAACCCTAGAGCAGTTAAGCCTAGATCTGATTAAGGAACATCAATCGAAACCCTAGGTATTAAAAACAATTTTTCTAGAAGATTAAACAAATACCTAGAAATCCTAATCTAGGTTGCATATTAAAAAGGCTTTTCATGACTTCAACTTAAGAACTAGGACAGCATAAGTTTGAGATTCGTCTTTTATTAGGCTGCACCTAGATGTTAGGATGAACCATAGTTTAGTTTTTAGATTATGTAACTTAGCAAGAATCTAGCATTGATTTTTCTTGCTTGAATCATTTGTAATGACCTAGGGTGAATCATATCAATCTTAAGATGAAGATCAAGCTCCTTAACTTGCAATAGGGTTGTGGTAGAAGATCAGCAAAACCACGTCTTTAATCTCATATTTTCATCACCAATCTAATCTCTCTCTTCTTACTTGAAGCATACAGAGGAATCGAGTCGAAAAGCTTTCATCGCATCCTTCCCTGAGGATCACGACCCGCTTGAGCCCTTGCTACAGCGGATTCGCATTGAGACTAAGAATTCTGAACTCTATTTCAATTATCAAAATCTCAATCAAATTTTGGCGCCGTTGCCGGGGAAGGAACGACACGATTTCCTCGTTCTAATCATTCTTCTTTTCTGTTGCAGGTACAGAGAACAGGAAACAAAAACAGAGCAGCAGAAAGCACATATAGCTATCCAGTGCCTCTGCCCTCGAAGGCAGAGCACCTGGACCTACAACTTTGCCGCAGAAACGCGGCAAAAGCCGCGAATCCGCGGCAATTGTAGTGGACTACTAATCCAGTTTTCTGCAGGTTACTCTGCAGTGCAAAATTCTAAATTCTTCTGTGATTATTTTCTCTGTGATCACTCTGCAACTGCTAATTAATAACATTAACCCATTTGTTGAAAATAAAAAAAAAATTTTTTAGACTCTTGCATTTAGGACACGTGTCTATTTACATTTTTTTTAATTCTGTTGAAGAGTGCTGGCGACAAGGTACGTTTGCATAGCATATAGATTAGGAAACACTCTTGGTTGTTTACTGCTTTCTTGAGTGATTACTTTTCTACCGCTTTACACGTACACTAATTCATCTTAAGGGCATAACCCATAAGCAAGATAAGGTGGGGATTTCATCACCCTTCCTTGGCCCAAAAAATCATATCAGCCACACTCACAACCCTAACCTTAAGTAAAATTTGACTAGACGTTGGCCCTAGGTTAACTCGGACTCAATAGGAGATTGACCGAAGGAGGAAAACTGTTCGAAATTAACTCTTGTCAAATCGGTGTCTAGGCAGGGGATTGAGGGCCGAAAGCCCGAAGAACGGTGGTTATTTAATTAAGGAACGTCTCTGACGGAAAACCTCCCACCGGTCTTGCCACCTACCTGGCCGATTAGCTTGTGGTTAACGTCGACAGTAGACCTCCTAAGGACAGTCTAAAGTTAGGAGTCGTCTAGGTCAAGGCTTACCTTAGACTAGGACTTTTGATTGTTTTTCTTTTTGATTGATTGGGTGAACTTGTTTGCTGATTGTGCATGACCGCTTGGTCGAGAGACCCACTTACATCCAGGCTAACTAGAACTAGTTCACCACCCGAGCTCAAGCCCGACTCACACATGGCACAACCACAGTCACTCTAAGATAGGTTCTATCCTATTAGAACCTCTCTTCCTTCTTGCATCCAGCTCACTATCGAAAGTGTTGACCCATATGAACTCAAGCCACAATACATCAACACTCTTCCCAAATTTCATGGACTTGAATCTGAGGATGCATACTTCTTCATAAGGGAATTTGAAGAAGTATGTCAAATGATGAATATACCTAAGTTAGGAGACGATGCTATCAAACTTAGGTTTATCCCCTTTGCTTTGAAAGATTTAGCAAAGAAATGGCTCTACAGTCTAGAGGCCGGTTCAATATCTTCTTGGGATAATTTCATTAAGGCCTTCTTAAAGAAATTTTATCCCGTTCACAAGACTGCACTGATTAGGAAGAATATCCTCCAGTTTAAGCAAACAGCCAATGAACCTTTTTGGAAATACTTCGAGCGTTTTAAGGATCTCCTTGCCCAATGTCCTCACCATGGGATAGAGAAATGGCGACTTTGCCAAGTTCTCTATGATGGATTAGATTATTCTACTAAAACACTGTTAGAATCCATGTGTCAGGGGGATTTCTGCAAAAGAATGAAGATGAAGGATGGACATTGTTTGAGGAATTAGCTGAAAAATCCATCCAATGGGACCCTACTCCTGAAAAATCTAGGACTAATGACCCTACTTCTTCTAAAGGAGGTATCCATTCCATTGAGGCCAACGTAGCAACCGATGCTAAGTTAGCTGCTGTTATGCGTAGACTAGAGGCTCTTGAAACGAAAGAGCCAGTCTCTGTGAACCAAGTCAGCCCAACATCTTCGGCGGGCTGTACTTATTGTCATGATATGAACCATGTGTTCGAGGAATGTCCTGTTTTCATCGCGCATCAAAGCTTGCCCGAACATATGAGTGCGGCCTTCACAAGGCCCGCCAACAATCCTTATGCACCCACCTACAATCCCGGTTGGAGAAACCATCCCAATTTTTCATGGGGCCCAAGCAACAATGATCAAGTGAGGCCCAAATTCTCCAACAACTTCCAAAATCCGCCTTATCAACAAAATTTCCCTAGTCAAAATCCTCCACCATATTTCCAAAATTCACAAATGGAGACAAGACTTTCAAATTTGGAAAGAAAGGTGGATACCCTAGTCAAAAGCCAAGACACGCTGGCTCAAGTCCTAAGTAGGATAGAGCTCCATTGAACCAGCAAGAGAGACAGAGGGGTACCCTACCGAGTCAACCATTGCCAAATCTTAGGAATCCTAGGCCAGCCAATGAGGCTCAAGACCCAAATCAGTGTCACATGGTTCATACACTCAGATCGGGGAAACAAGTTGATAATCAAGTATCTATGCCATCGGATCCATCTCAGCCATCCATTCCATCTAGCTCCACTCCTTCTCCATCCAGTCCCAAGGAAACTGAAGCTGAAAAGTCAGCAGATCAGTTGCACCAGCCTATAGCTCCATTTCCAAATAGGCTTAGAAGCAACAACAATGCACACATGGAGAAATTATTAGAGGTGTTCAATCAAGTTAGGCTCAACATTCCACTTCTTGATGCAATCCAACAGGTCCCTAGTTATGCCAAATTCATTAAGGACATGTGCACCAAGAAAAGAAAGACTAATGTGCCTAAGAAGGTTTTTCTAGCCACTAACATTAGTGAGCTACTGTCCAACCAGATCCCTATCAAGTATAAGGACCCAGGTTGCCCCACCATTTCTTGCACCATAGGTCGAGCCGAAATCAATCGAGCACTCCTCGATTTAGGAGCCAGCATCAATTTGCTCCCTTTCTCCGTGTATCAACAACTTGGATTAGGTGAACTCAACCCGACCCAAGTTACTATTCAGTTGGCTGACCGCTCTATCAAAGTTCCTAAGGGAGAAATCAATGACGTTCTCATACGGGTAGGAGAATTCATTTACCCAGTAGATTTCATTGTCTTAGAGACACAACCTGTGTCTAATCCTAAGTCCCAAACTCCCGTTATCTTAGGAAGACCGTTCCTAGCAACCGCTAATGCAATTATAAATTGTAGAAACGGTTCCATGAGACTGACTTTTGGGGATATGACCAAGGAAGTCAATGTTTTCAACCTAGGTAAGCATCCCTACGATGTGACCGACCAACCTTTTGAGGTTTAACTCCATTGAGAACATGACGAGTGAGCACAATGATGAGATCATATTTGAGTCAGAGGAAGAGGAAGAGTTAGAAACAAGTGATATCAGTCTTGATGAGATCGAATGGGAATCAAATCTGAGTTCTATAGAGATGGGAGATTCTTGCTTAACTCCTCCACCCATCAAGCCAACTCCTTCTTTGGAGTTAAAAGCCTTGCCCAAATATCTTAAGTACGCCTACCTAGGTGAACAAGAGACGTTACCGGTCATAGTTGCATCTAATTTGACCAATAGGCAAGAGGAGGACCTGCTGGCAACCCTTAGGAGACATAGGGAAGCCATTGGTTGGACTATGGCAGATATCAAGGGACTGAGCCCTACGATAGTCCAGCATCGTATCCATCTAGAGGAAGGGGTTAGACCGAAGAGGGATCCACAGCGTAGGCTAAACCCACTCATGCAGGAGGCTGTACACGCTGAAATAGTGAAACTGTTAGATAATGGGATCATTTATCCCATTTCCGATAGCGAATGGGTTAGCCCAATGCATGTGGTCCCTAAGAAGTCTAGTTTTACTGTGGTAGAGAACGACAAGCATGAGTTAGTGCAAACACGATTGCCTACCAAGGTGAGAGTATGCATAGACTACCGCAAGTTGAACGCAGCCACTAGGAAAGATCATTTTCCCCTCCCTTTCATTGACCAAATGTTGGAAAGATTAGCAGGTCATGAGTATTACTGCTTTTTGGACGGTTATTCAGGGTATAACCAATTCCTATAGCGCCGGAGGATCAAGAGAAGACAACGTTCACGTGTCCATTTGGGACATTTGCCTACCGTCGAATGCCTTTCGGCTTGTGCAATGCTCCCGCCACATTCCAACGTTGTATGTTAAGCCTGTTTTCTGATATGGTTGAGCGTTTTTTAGAAATTTTCATGGACGACTTCTCCGTCTATGGAAATTCATTTGACCAGTGTCTCCATCACTTGGAGCTAGTGCTGAGTAGGTGCACCGAAAAGAACTTGACCCTCAATTGGGAAAAGTGTCATTTCATGGTGCAACATGGGATTGTCCTAGGTCACGAGATATCTAGGGAAGGGATTAAGGTAGACAAGGCCAAGGTTGAGATCATAGCGAAACTTTCACTTCCGCGATGCGTGAAGGACATTCGGTCTTTCTTAGGACACGCCCGGATTTTATCGTAGGTTCATTAAGGACTTTAGCAAATTGCTAGACCCCTTACAAACCTTCTAGCTAAAGACGTGTCCATCTTTGATGATAGGTGCCATACTGCATGGGAGAAATTGAAAATGGAACTTATCTCTGCTCCTATCATCTCACCTCCGGACTGGTCCAAGCCTTTTGAGATCATGTGCGATGCCTCAGATTTTGCGATAGGTGCTGTCTTAGGACAGCGTAAGGACAGCAAGCAACACGTGATCTATTATTCGAGTAGGACGCTCAATGACGCCCAAATGAACTATACTACACCGAGAAGGAATTCTTGGCAGTAGTGTTCGCTTTGGAGAAATTCCGCCCATACCTACTTGGGATCAAGACCACGATTTTCACTGACCATTCTGCTCTTCGATACCTTATGCTTAAAAAAGATGCGAAGGCCCGACTCATTCGTTGGATCCTTCTCCTTCAAGAATTCGATCTCGAAATTCGAGATAAAAAAGGTGTCGAAAATGTCGTAGCTGACCATCTCTCTCGTGTGCCAAACGCACCTTCTGACGAGCTGCCCATCAATGACAATTTTCCCGATGAGCAACTTCTAGCCATCTCTAAGGAGCCATGGTTTGCTGACATAGTAAACTACTTAGTCACAAACCAAACACCAACCTAGTTGGTCTAAACAGGATAGATACCGATTCTTGTCTCAAGTTCGGTATTACATGTGGGAAGATCCTTATCTTTTCAAATATTGTAGCGACCAAATCATTAGGAGATGTGTCCCCGACGAGGAGACTAGAAGCGTGCTAGCTTTTGTCATGAGTTCGCTTGCGGTGGACATTTTGGTCCCCGCAAAACTGCCGAGAAAATTCTGCAAAGTGGCTTTTATTGGCCAACTGTGTTTAGAGACGCATTTGAGTATTGCAAGACTTGCACAAGATGTCAAATGATAGGAAGAATTTCCAAACGAAATATGATGCCCTTAATCCCATTCTAGAAGTAGAACTTTTCGATGTATGGGCATCGATTTTATGGGACCCTTCCCGAATTCGTTTGGGCACCAATACATCTTGTTGGCCGTAGACTATGTGTCGAAATGGGTAGAAGCTGTCCCTTGCAAGACAAATGACAACAAAGTTGTTGTCAAATTCTTGAAAGATAATATCATTTCACGCTTTGGAATCCCTCGAGCCATCATTAGCGACAATGGCACACATTTTTGCAATAGAACTTTTGAAGCTCTTATGCGAAAATATGCCATTACCCACAAGTTGTCTACGCCCTACCATCCTCAAACTAGCGGGCAGGTAGAAGTTTCTAATAGGCAAGTCAAGCTCATTTTGGAGAAGACTGTGAATCAGAATAGGAAGGACTGGTCCACCAAACTGGTGGATGCCCTATGGGCATATAGGACTGCCTTTAAGACGATTCTAGGAATGTCTCCCTACAGACTGGTCTTTGGAAAGGCTTGCCACCTTCCTGTCGAGCTAGAGCACCGGGCCCTTTGGGCAATTAAGCAGCTAAATTTCGATTTAGATAAGGCCGGTGAGTTTCGAAAATTACAAATTTTTGAACTAGAGGAGTTGAGGAATGATGCATACGAGAATGCGAAGATTGCGAAGGATAGAGTTAAGGTTTTTCACGATAAATTCATCACGAGAAAAACTTTTGTCCAAGGACAAAAAGTTTTACTTTACAACTCTAGACTTCATCTCTTTCCCGGTAAATTGAAGTCAAGATGGACAGGACCATTCATTGTTAAGACGGTGTTTCCACACGGAGCCATAGAGATCTACGACCCCAAAAATGGCAATGCATTCAAGGTAAATGGTCAACGTCTTAAAATCTTTTTGGAGTCTGTGCCGGCTAATGCGGCGATGGGTCTTTTTGACCCACTGTATCGGTGATTATATCTTTCTGCCAGTTCATGCATCCATACATTTCATTCATACATTAGGGACAATGCATGAAACAAGTGTGGGGAAGGGTATGTAATATAAAAAAAAAAAAAATTGAAAATATAAAAAAAATAATAAAAAAAATGTTATAAAAGGATAATACTAAAAAAAAAATTGAAAATATAAAAAAAAATAATAAAAAAAATGTTATAAAAAGGATAATACTTTGACTTATTTTTTGAAAGAAACCAAAGTTAGTTTTAAGGATTAGGAAAATCATGATTAGGATTTCTAAAACTTGGTCAAAATAAATAAATTGTTTAAATTTTAGGTATAGGAGGAGAAATTGAATAAATAATTAGTCTTGATTTTTACCTTAATGAAATGTGCATACCAAATGCATATCTAGGATTCTAAGACAAAGACCTTGTGCCTCATAAAAAAAAAAAGAAAAAAAAAAAGAGAAGAAAAATCACCAATTAAGCTGATACATGTGCCTCAAGAAGCATAAGTATTCATGCCTAAAGGTGAGTAAATAAAATAAAGTCCTTAGTTTTGGGGCCTACTTCACTCGAATTTGAGTCCGCGGGATGTTTTCTCACCTGGTGCCCTAAAGCCAACCGGTTTGGGAGTCATCGACTTTAAGTTCGTTACATGGGTGGATTAGAAAGCCTAAGAAGACTAAGAAATATAATATATGTATTAACACATCTAATATCAATTAGTTAGTATGAGGGCCTCAAGAAGCCTTGATACTTATACGAAAGAAAATTAGATGAGCTATACATGCAAAAAAAAAAAAAAATATATTAACACATCTAATAGTCAATTAGTTAGGTATGAGGGCCTCAAGAAGCCTTGATACTTACACGAAAGAAAATTAGATGATGTTATAAAAATAATAAAGAGGCATGAGAGTCCAAGTTAAGGAATTCCTAGATTCACAAGGGTGCGTATGACTTTTGGTAACGAAAAAGACTATATAGAAATTCAATTTTAATCCTTACCTAAAATGAATAACAATTGACTTTATTTAACTAGGTTTGAAGAATGAATAAAATTGAGGATCCTAAAACTTATAGACTACTTAGTCTCTTCAAATATAAGTCAAATATTTTCCTTTTTATGGATTTTGTGGGTGTAATCCGCTGAAACCCTCACGAGACAACACTCGTCCTCTAGGGTAACCTAGAGGTTTAACGGCTTGTTGCACGTGCTAAGTGCAATCGTGATTCCTACGAAAGTGAGTTAGCTAGGTTAGATTTTTCTCTTTCTTTGATTTTTACTCGAGGACGAGCAAAAGATAAGTGTGGGGGTGTGATAGGTAGTGAAAAATGCATAATTGTCATCATATATACCATCACATTTGCACATTTATTCATATTATAATGCACATTTATTAATATTTCGTTATTTAATGTGTGCAGGCCTCGAAGTATTATTAATAAGAAATAAAGCTTAAAGAGCCCAAAAGCCCAGATCCAAGCCCATGTTTGAAGCCCAGGTGCAAAAGCGCAATTACAAGAAGTCAAAATGCAAATACAAGGGCTAAAAGTTGCAAATATCAGAGATTAGGGAAGGATAGACTTCTATCCAACCCTAAACACCTGCAAGATGAGGATAAAAGGCCAAGATAAAGAGGAATTTCGTGGAGAGAAGATTTGAAGAAATATGGATTAAGGGTAACTTGATTACCAAGTTATCTCGAAAATCCAGATTAAAAGGCCAGGATCACACTTCTAGAAGCGGAATCCCACATGGACGGACCAGGAGAGGCCACGCGCCAAAGCGCGTGGCCAGAAACCCTAACTTTGCCGCAAATTGGCGGCAAAACTAGGGTTTTTGCGGCATTTTGAGCTTATCCAGAGCCCAGTTTTCGTGGGCAGCTTCATCCGGGACTCCTCGGCATTCTGCACTATAAATATCTGTGCAGTCGCAACAGGGAGGGGCATGCAGAGACGATTAGGGTTTTCTTTAGCCACTTTTATTCAAAGTTGTAATTTTTATTTCATGCTATTTGTGGAGAAGAAGGAGACGATTGTGTAACCGGAGATTCAACGAAATAAAGGTCACTCTTTTGTTCTCTTTAATTTCTGCAACTTTACTTTATTTCTTTTGTGATCTCTCTTTGTTTTAATCTGTGATCTCTTCTTGTTTTCGTTTTTCTTTTCCTTGCAATCTTTCTCATAAAAAAAATAATAAAAAAATAAATAATTTGAAAAGAAAAAAAAATAATGAAGAACTAAATCTCTCTAGTGGTTTGCTGAGACTCTTGAAGCAACCTAGAGCAGTTAAGCCTAGATCTGATTAAGGAACATCAATCGAAACCCTAGGTATTAAAAACAATTTTTCTAGAAGATTAAACAAATACCTAGAAATCCTAATCTAGGTTGCATATTAAAAAGGCTTTTCATGACTTCAACTTAAGAACTAGGACAGCATAAGTTTGAGATTCGTCTTTTATTAGGCTGCACCTAGATGTTAGGATGAACCATAGTTTAGTTTTTAGATTATGTAACTTAGCAAGAATCTAGCATTGATTTTTCTTGCTTGAATCATTTGTAATGACCTAGGGTGAATCATATCAATCTTAAGATGAAGATCAAGCTCCTTAACTTGCAATAGGGTTGTGGTAGAAGATCAGCAAAACCACGTCTTTAATCTCATATTTTCATCACCAATCTAATCTCTCTCTTCTTACTTGAAGCATACAGAGGAATCGAGTCGAAAAGCTTTCATCGCATCCTTCCCTGAGGATCACGACCCGCTTGAGCCCTTGCTACAGCGGATTCGCATTGAGACTAAGAATTCTGAACTCTATTTCAATTATCAAAATCTCAATCAAATTTTGGCGCCGTTGCCGGGGAAGGAACGGCACGATTTCCTCGTTCTAATCATTCTTTCTTTTCTGTTGCAGGTACAGAGAACAGGATACAGAAACAGAGCAGCAGAAATTACATATTGCAACCCTGTGCCTCTGCCCTAGAAGGCAGAGCACTTGGCCTACTCCTTTGCCGCAGATCCGCGGCAAAAGCCGCAGAAACGCGGCAAGAGTAGTTAACTACTCACAGAAATTTCTGCAGGTTGCTTTGCATTGCAAAAATCTGCTTACTGCTGTGATTATTTTTCTCTGTGATCACTCTGCAATTGCTAATAATTAACATTAACCCATTTGTTGAAAATAAAAAAAAAAAAATTTTTAGACTCTTGCATTTAGGGCACGTGTCTATTTACATTTTTTTTAATTCTGTTGAAGAGTGCTGGCGACAAGGTACATTTGCATAGCATATAGATTAGGAAACACTCTTGGTTGTTTACTGCTTTCTTGAGTGATTACTTTTCTACCGCTTTACACGTACACTAATTCATCTTAAGGGCATAACCCATAAGCAAGATAAGGTGGGGATTTCATCACCCTTCCTTGGCCCACAAATCATATCCGTCACACTCACAAGCCTAACCTTAAGTAAAATTTGACTAGACGTTGGCCCTAGGTTAACTCGGACTCAATAGGAGATTGACCGAAGGAGGAAAATTGTTCGAAATTAACTCTTGTCAAATCGGTGTCTAGGCAGGGGATTGAGGGCCGAAAGCCCGAAGAACGGTGGTTATTTAATTAAGGAACGTCTCTGACGGAAAACCTCCCACCGGTCTTGCCACCTACCTGGCCGATTAGCTTGTGGTTAACGTCGACAGTAGACCCCTAAGGACAGTCTAAAGTTAGGAGTCGTCTAGGTCAAGGCTTACCTTAGACTAGGACTTTTGATTGTTTTTCTTTTTTGATTGATTGGGTGAACTTGTTTGCTGATTGTGCATGACCGCTTGGTCGAGAGACCCACTTACATCCAGGCTAAACTAGAACTAGTTCACCACCCGAGCTCAAGCCCGACTCACACATGGCACAATCACAGTCACTCCAAGATAGGTTCTATCCTATTAGAACCTCTCTTCCTTCTTGCATCCAGCTCACTATCGAAAGTGTTGACCCATATGAACTCAAGCCACAATACATCAACACTCTTCCCAAATTTCATGGACTTGAATCTGAGGATGCATACTTCTTCATAAGGGAATTTGAAGAAGTATGTCAAATGATGAATATACCTAAGTTAGGAGACGATGCTATCAAACTTAGGTTTATCCCCTTTGCTTTGAAAGATTTAGCAAAGAAATGGCTCTACAGTCTAGAGGCCGGTTCAATATCTTCTTGGGATAATTTCATTAAGGCCTTCTTAAAGAAATTTTACCCCGTTCACAAGACTACACTGATTAGGAAGAATATCCTCCAGTTTAAGCAAACAGCCAATGAACCTTTTTGGAATACTTCGAGCGTTTTAAGGATCTCCTTGCCCAATGTCCTCACCATGGGATAGAGAAATAGCGACTTTGCCAAGTTCTCTATGATGGATTAGATTATTCTACTAAAACACTGTTAGAATCCATGTGTCAAGGAGGATTTCTGCAAAAGAATGAAGATGAAGGATGGACATTGTTTGAGGAATTAGCTGAAAAATCCATCCAATGGGACCCTACTCCTGAAAAATCTAGGACTAATGACCCTACTTCTTCTAAAGGAGGTATCCATTCCATTGAGGCCAACGTAGCAACCGATGCTAAGTTAGCTGCTGTTATGCGTAGACTAGAGGCTCTTGAAACGAAAGAGCCAGTCTCTGTGAACCAAGTCAGCCCGACATCTTCGGCGGGCTGTAGTTATTGTCAAGATATGAACCATGTGTTTGAGGAATGTCCTGTTTTCATCGCGCATCAAAGCTTGCCCGAACATATGAGTGCGGCCTTCACAAGGCCCGCCAACAATCCTTATGCACCCACCTACAATCCCGGTTAGAGAAACCATCCCAATTTTCATGGGGCCCAAGCAACAATGATCAAGTGAGACCCAAATTCTCCAACAACTTCCAAAATCCGCCTTATCAACAAAATTTCCCTAGTCAAAATCCTCCACCATCTTTCCAAAATTCACAAATGGAGACAAGACTTTCAAATTTGGAAAGAAAGGTGGATACCCTAGTCAAAAGCCAAGACACGCTGGCTCAAGTCCTAAGTAGGATAGAGCTCCAATTGAACCAGCAAGAGAGACAGAGGGGTACCCTACCGAGTCAACCATTGCCAAATCCTAGGAATCCTAGGCCAGCCAATGAGGCTCAAGACCCAAATCAGTGTCACATGGTTCATACACTCAGATCGGGGAAACAAGTTGATAATCAAGTATCTATGCCATCGGATCCATCTCAGCCATCCATTCCATCTAGCTCCACTTCCATTCCATCTAGCTCCACTCCTTCTCCATCCAGTCCCAAGGAAACTGAAGCTGAAAAGTCAGCAGATCAGTTGCACCAGCCTATAGCTCCATTTCTAAATAGGCTTAGAAGCAACAACAATGCACACATGGAGAAATATTAGAGGTGTTCAATCAAGTTAGGTTCAACATTCCACTTCTTGATGCAATCCAACAGGTCCCTAGTTATGCCAAATTCATTAAGGACATGTGCACCAAGAAAAGAAAGACTAATGTGCCTAAGAAGGTTTTTCTAGCCACTAACATTAGTGAGCTACTGTCCAACCAGATCCCTATCAAGTATAAGGACCCAGGTTGCCCCACCATTTCTTGCACCATAGGTCGAGCCGAAATCAATCGAGCACTCCTCGATTTAGGAGCCAGCATCAATTTGCTCCTTTCTCCGTGTATCAACAACTTGGATTAGGTGAACTCAACCCGACCCAAGTTACTATTCAGTTGGCTGACCGCTCTATCAAAGTTCCAAAGGGAGAGATCAATGACGTTCTCATACGGGTTGGAGAATTTATTTACCGGTCGATTTCATTATCTTAGAGACACAACCTGTGTCTAATCCTAGGTCCCAAACTCCCGTTATCTTAGGAAGACCGTTCCTAGCAACCGCTAATGCAATTATAAATTGTAGAAACGGTTCCATGAGACTGACTTTTGGGGATATGACCAAGGAAGTCAATGTTTTCAACCTAGGTAAGCATCCCTACGATGTGACCGACCAACCTTTTGAGGTTAACTCCATTGAGAACATGACAAGTGAGCATAATGATGAGATCATATTTGAGTCAGAGGAAGAGGAAGAGTTAGAAACAAGTGATATCAGTCTTGATGAGATCGAATGGGAATCAAATCTGAGTTCTATAGAGATGGGAGATTCTAGCTTAACTCCTCCACCCATCGAGCCAACTCCTTCTTTGGAGTTAAAAGCCTTGCCCAAACATCTTAAGTACGCCTACTTAGGTGAACAAGAGACGTTACCGGTCATAGTTGCATCTAATTTGACCAATAGGCAAGAGGAGGACCTGCTGGCAACCCTTAGGAGACATAGGGAAGCCATTGGTTGGACTATGGCAGATATCAAGGGACTGAGCCCTACGATAGTCCAGCATCGTATCCATCTAGAGGAAGGGGTTAGACCGAAGAGGGATCCACAGCGTAGGCTAAACCCACTCATGCAGGAGGCTGTACACGCTGAAATAGTGAAACTGTTAGATAATGGGATCATTTATCCCATTTCCGATAGCGAATGGGGTTAGCCCAATGCATGTGGTCCTAAGAAGTCTAGTTTTACTGTGGTAGAGAACGACAAGCATGAGTTAGTGCAAACACGATTGCCTGCCAAGGTGAGAGTATGCATAGACTACCGCAAGTTGAACGCAGCCACTAGGAAAGATCATTTTCCCCTCCCTTTCATTGACCAAATGTTGGAAAGATTAGCAGGTCATGAGTATTACTGCTTTTTGGACGGTTATTCAGGGTATAACCAAATTCCTATAGCACCGGAGGATCAAGAGAAGACAACGTTCACGTGTCCATTTGGGACATTTGCCTACCGTCGAATGCCTTTCGGCTTGTGCAATGCCCCGCCACATTCCAACGTTGTATGTTAAGCCTGTTTTCTGATATGGTTGAGCGTTTCTTAGAAATTTTCATGGACGACTTCTCCGTCTATGGAAATTCATTTGACCAGTGTCTCCATCACTTGGAGCTAGTGCTGAGTAGGTGCACCAAAAAGAACTTGACCCTAAATTGGGAAAAGTGTCACTTCATGGTGCAACATGGGATTGTCCTAGGTCACGAGATATCTAGGGAAGGGATTAAGGTAGACAAGGCCAAGGTGGAGATCATAGCGAGACTTTCACTTCCGCGATGCGTGAAGGACATTCAGTCTTTCTTAGGACACGCCGGATTTTATCGTAGGTTCATTAAGGACTTTAGCAAAATTGCTAGACCCCTTATAAACCTTCTAGCTAAAGACGTGTCCTTCATCTTTGATGATAGTTGCCATAGTGCATGGGAGAAATTGAAAATGGAGCTTATCTCTGCTCCTATCATCTCACCTCCGGACTGGTCCAAGCCTTTTGAGATCATGTGCGATGCCTCAGATTTTGCGATAGGTGCTGTCTTAGGACAGCGTAAGGACAGCAAGCAACACGTGATCTATTATTCGAGTAGGACGCTCAATGACGCCCAAATGAACTATACTACAACCGAGAAGGAATTCTTGGCAGTAGTGTTCGCTTTGGAGAAATTCCGCCCATACCTACTTGGGACCAAGACCACGATTTTCACTGACCATTCTGCTCTTCGATACCTTATGCTTAAAAAAGATGCGAAGGCCCGACTCATTCGTTGGATCCTTCTCCTTCAAGAATTCGATCTCGAAATTCGAGATAAAAAAGGTGTCGAAAATGTCGTAGCTGACCATCTCTCTCGTGTGCCAAACGCACCTTCTGACGAGCTGCCCATCAATGACAATTTTCCCGATGAGCAACTTCTAGCCATCTCTAAGGAGCCATGGTTTGCTGACATAGTAAATTACTTAGTCACAAACCAAACACCACCTAGTTGGTCTAAACAGGATAGATACCGATTCTTGTCTCAAGTTCGGTATTACATGTGGGAAGATCCTTATCTTTTCAAATATTGTAGCGACCAAATCATTAGGAGATGTGTCCCCGACGAGGAGACTAGAAGCGTGCTAGCTTTTTGTCATGAGTTTGCTTGCGGTGGACATTTTGGTCCTCGCAAAACTGCCGAGAAAATTCTGCAAAGTGCTTTTTTATGGCCAACTGTGTTTAGAGATGCATTTGAGTATTGCAAGACTTGCACAAGATGTCAAATGATAGGAAGAATTTCCAAACGAAATATGATGCCCTTAAATCCCATTCTAGAAGTAGAACTTTTCGATGTATGGGGCATCGATTTTATGGGGACCCTTCCCGAATTCGTTTTGGGCACCAATACATCTTGTTGGCCGTAGACTATGTGTCGAAATGGGTAGAAGCTGTCCCTTGCAAGACAAATGACAACAAAGTTGTTGTCAAATTCTTGAAAGATAATATCATTTCACGCTTTGGAATCCTAGAGCTATCATTAGCGACAATGGCACACATTTTGCAATAGAACTTTTGAAGCTCTTATGCGAAAATATGCCATTACTCACAAGTTGTCTACGCCCTACCATCCTCAAACTAGCGGGCAGGTAGAAGTTTTTAATAGACAAGTCAAGCTCATTTTGGAGAAGACTGTGAATCAGAATAGGAAGGACTGGTCCACCAAACTGGTGGATGCCCTATGGGCATATAGGACTGCCTTTAAGACGATTCTAGGAATGTCTCCATACAGACTGATCTTTGGAAAGGCTTGCCACCTTCCTGTCGAGCTAGAACACCGGGCCCTTTGGGCAATTAAGCAGCTAAATTTCGATTTAGATAAGGTGCTATAAATTAATTAAAACTAGATTTCGGAAATTACAAATTTCTAAACTAGAGGAGTTGAGGAAATGCATACGAGAATGCAAAGATTGCGAAGGATAGAGTTAAGGTTTTTCACGATAAATTCATCACGAGAAAAACTTTTGTCCAAGGACAAAAAGTTTTACTCTACAACTCTAGACTTCATCTCTTTCCCGGCAAATTGAAGTCAAGATGGACAGGACATTCATTGTTAAGACGGTGTTTCCACACGGAGCCATAGAGATCTACGACCCAAAAATGGCAATGCATTCAAGGTAAATGGTCAACGTCTTAAAATCTTTTTGGAGTCTGTGCCGGAAGCTAATGCGGCGATGGGTCTTTTGACCCACTGTATCGGTGATTATATCTTTCTGCCAGTTCATGCATCCATACATTTCATTCATACATTAGGGACAATGCATGAAACAAGTGTGGGGGAGGGTATGTAATATAAAAAAAAAATAATTGAAAAGATAAAAAAAAATGTTATAAAAAGGATAATACTTTGACTTATTTTTGAAAGAAATCTAAGTTAGTTTTAAGAATTAGGAAAATCATGATTAAGATTTCTAAAAACTTGGTCAAAATAAATAAATTGTTTAAATTTTAGGTATAGGAGGAGAAATTGAATAAATAATTAGTCTTGATTTTACCTTAATGAAATGTGCATACCAAATGCATATCTAGGATTCTAAGACAAAGACCTTGTGCCTCATAAAAAAAAAAAAAAAAAAAAGAAGAAGAAAAAATCACCAATTAAGCTGATACATGTGCCTCAAGAAGCATAAGTATTCATGCCTAAAGGTGAGTAAATAAAATAAAGTCCTTAGTTTTGGGGCCTAGTTCACTCGAATTTGAGTCCGCGGGGTGTTTTCTCACCTGGTGCCCTAAAGCCAACCGGTTTGGGAGTCATCGACTTTAAGTTCGTTACATGGGTGGATTAGAAAGCCTAAGAAGACTAAGAAATATAATATATGTATTAACACATCTAATAATCAATTAGTTAGGTATGAGGCCTCAAGAAGCCTTGATACTTATACGAAAGAAAATTAGATGAGTTATACATGCCAAAAATATATATATATATATATATATATATATATATATATATATATATATATATATATATATTAACACATCTAATAGTCAATTAGTTAGGTATGAGGGCCTCAAGAAGCCTTGATACTTACACGAAAGAAAATTAGATGATGTTATAAAAATAATAAAGAGGCATGAGAGTCCAAGTTAAGGAATTCCTAGATTCACAAGGGTGCGTATGACTTTTGGTAACGAAAAAGACTATATTAGAAATTCAATTTTAATCCTTACCTAAAATGAATAACAATTGACTTTATAAAGACTAGGTTTGAAGAATGAATAAAATTGAGGATCCTAAAAGTTATAGACTACTTAGTCTCTTCAAATATAAGTCGAATATTTTCCTTTTTATGGATTTTGTGGGTGTAATCCGCTGAAAAACCCTCATGAGACAACACTCGTCCTCTAGGGTAACCTAGAGGTTTAACGGCTTGTTGCACGTGCTAAGTGCAATCGTGATTCCTACGAAAGTGAGTTAGCTAGGTTAGATTTTTCTTTCTTTTTGATTTTTTACTCGAGGACGAGCAAAAGATAAGTGTGGGGGTGTGATAGGTAGTGAAAAATGCATAATTGTCATCATATATACCATCACATTTGCACATTTATTCATATTATAATGCACATTTATTAATATTTCGTTATTTAATGTGTGCAGGCCTCGAAGTATTATTTTAATAAGAAATAAAGCTTAAAGAGCCCAAAAGCCCAGATCCAAGCCCATGTTTGAAGCCAGGTGCAAAAGCGCAATTACAAGAAGTTAAAATGCAAATACAAGGGCTAAAAGTTGCAAATATCAGAGATTAGGGAAGGATAGACTTCTATCCAACCCTAAACACCTGCAAGATGAGGATAAAAGGCCAAGATAAAGAGGAATTTCGTGGAGAGAAGATTTGAAGAAATCTGGATTAAGGGTAACTTGATTACCAAGTTATCTCGAAAATCCAGATTAAAAGGCCATGATCACACTTCTAGAAGCGGAATCCCACATGGACGGACCAGGAGAGGCCACGCGCCAAAGCGCGTGGCCCAGAAACCCTAACTTTGCCGCAAATTGGCGGCAAAACTAGGGTTTTTGCGGCATTTTGAGCTTATCCAGAGCCCAGTTTTCGTGGGCAGCTTCATCCGGGACTCCTCGGCATTCTGCACTATAAATATCTGTGCAGTCGCAACAGGAGGGGCAGGCAGAGACGATTAGGGTTTTCTTAGCCACTTTTATTAAAGTTGTAATTTTTATTTCATGCTATTTGTGGAGAAGAAGGGAGACGATTGTGTAACCGGAGATTCAACGAAATAAAGGTCACTCTTTGTTCTCTTTTAATTTCTGCAACTTTACTTTATTGCTTTTGTGATCTCTCTTGTTTTAATCTGTGATCTCTTCTTGTTTTCGTTTTCTTTTCCTTGCAATCTTTCTCATAAAAAAAAAAAAAAAATAAATATTTGAAAAGAAAAAAAAAATAATGAAGAACTAAATCTCTCTAGTGGTTTGCTGAGACTCTTGAAGCAACCCTAGAGCAGTTAAGCCTAGATCTGATTAAGGAACATCAATCGAAACCCTAGGTATTAAAACAATTTTTCTAGAAGATTAAACAAATACCTAGAAATCCTAATCTAGGTTGCATATTAAAAAGGCTTTTCATGACTTCAACTTAAGAACTAGGACAGCATAAGTTTGAGATTCGTTTTATTAGGCTGCACACTAGATGTTAGGATGAACCATAGTTTAGTTTTTTAGATTATGTAACTTAGCAAGAATCTAGTATTGATTTTTCTTGCTTGAATTATTGTAATGACCTAGGGTGAATCATATCAATCTTAAGATGAAGATCAAGCTCCTAACTTGCAATAGGGTTGTGGTAGAAGATCAACAAAACCACGTCTTTAATCTCATATTTTCATCACAATCTAATCTCTCTCTTCTTACTTGAAGCATACAGAGGATCGAGTCGAAAAGCTTTCATCGCATCCTTCCCTGAGGATCACGACCCGCTTGAGCCATTGCTACAGCGGATTCGCATTGAGACTAAGAATTCTGAACTCTATTTCAAT